>CATIWR010178816.1:0-26208 GCA_949677035.1 Omphalea diandra | reverse complement strand
TTCTATGACCATATCTTGCTTGACTTGGGAGTGTCGTTCACTTTTAGGGAACTATCCTTTACCAAAGGTGGACACCTTTCACTGGAAAGACATGTCTCTCTTGATGTGTTCAGTTTGGAACGCTATCAATAACTAAGGACTTTACCAATGACTTTCCAATGTTTAATACTCGGATTGCTAGTAAAACTACTTAGTTTACTAACAACAAATACAATATCAGATCTAGTGCATTATGTAGCATACATTAGACTATCGATAACACATTATGTAGCATACATCAGATCTATATATATAACTTATTATTGAGAATTTGGATATATTGTTTATAATTATTTAATTAATGTAATTGATTAGTTTAATTGAAATATATTACTAATTATATGATTATAAAAAATTATTATTGATTAATCAAAAAATAAATTAATGTGTTGATATAATTATTAATTAAGTTAGTTATTATTGTATGAGAATTTATGATTGTTGAAAACTAGGTGAAGAATTAGAGAATTATTAATCATTAGATTATAGAATGTGCTTGGTCGAGGATATGAGAGGTTTGGAGACCCGACTTGAATTAAGAAATGTTGATATATATATTCTAAAAGTATTTCTACAAGAAATCGACTTGTTTTATGGGGGTATGTCTTATTTTTAAGGAGAGATGTTGTCAAAATTTCTTTATAAATTTTGGTGAAAATTAAATGAATATTTAGGAAAAATAATAATTTTAGAAATTAGGCTAGGGATAATATTTCATGTTGGTTCTAATAAATTATTATTATTTATTTAGACTCTCATATCACCCAGTTCGCACAAGAAGCATAGGAGCATTTTACAATTTTTGACTTTTTATGAGTTAATGTTATATACTTTTTATGGCATATGAGCTTGACCTGGCTTCTCTTTCATATTAATATTATTATTGATGTTGCATTATATGTTTATAAGTGTGTATAATAAGTTGTGATATCGATGTGATTATGGATTGCAAGCATTAACAAAACATGCCACATGATGAGTTACACCAACATCAAATGCACACCTATATGGTTTGATATAAGTAATTGTGATTAAGTAATGCTATGGTTGATCTTATTCTGTAGGCTTATGATTTTAAATTATTATGATATGATGAGATCATGAACACTTTGGTCGAGCTTGTATTCTAGGTGATGAAACATTGAAATAAGTGGATTAATTAGTGACCTTAGTCGAGCTTGCTCTCTGGGTGCTAATCAATTTGGATTAAAAGAGCCTAATGGCTATTAGTATTGGAGTATAGGGTTCTACTCTCATTTTTATTCCAAATGTCTGACCTTGTTGATGAAGTGTATACGTATATGAATGCACCATCTAATGTTTGCCCATTTGCTATGTATGATTTTTGTTAATGCATGATGCATGCTCACCTAGTAGGTTATAGAAATATATGATATTATCTTACTCTCAAAATTGATAGTCTCAATAAATTTTTTAGGTAGTAGTTGATCTGATAAATTGTTTTTAGCAGTCTCGTAGTCTTTAATCTGTGTAGGCATATTATGAAATACTCATTCTTAACTTATTCAAGTTTTAGAACTCCGTAGTTTAGAATAGTAAGACTTATATATTGATAGATGTTGTGAACTTTATTATATATAATCAAGGTGAATGTTATTTATTATCCTTATAACCAAAATAGTTATTAATTAAAGGTTAGTTGCGAATAAGAGAGAATAGGCTTGCTATGGGTTTCAGAGGCCTTAAGCCTACCCATTTCCTAATGCCGATCATGGTGTAAGTGGGGTCATGACAAAACTTGCATACTCAAGTTGAGCTATAGCTCTTTTATTATTTTTGATTAATTTAACACTTGGATCAAATGGGTACTATATTCTTTAAATTGTAAGTGATTGAATTTATTTAATACTTTCTCTATATAATGAGATTGACTTAAAACATATCTCTCACTATTTCTTTTAACCTTAATACCCAAAATGATATCAACTTGTCCAAGATCTTTCATCATAAATGTGGAAGATAGAAATCTCTTTGTTTCTATTATGCCTCACATGGCTACTCACAATCAACATGTCATCGACATATAAACATGCAATTATAGTATAATCATTACATGATTTGATATAAATGCATTTATCAGTAACATTATGTGAAAAACCAAAAGATAAAATTACATCATCAAACTTTTTATGCCATTGTTTAAGAGTTTGCTTTAATCCATATAGAGATTTCATTAACCTACAAATCTTATGTTTATGTCCATGTAGAACAAAGCCTTCAGGTTGTTCTATATAAACCTCCACATATTGTTTTGACATATGTTTGATGAATATATAAATCATAAATTGATGCTAAAGTCAAAATTATTCTAATGGAAGTAATTTTGGATACAAGTGCATATGTATCAAAATAATCAATACCTTCTTTTTATCAAAAACCTTTAGCTACTAACCTAGCTTTGTAATTATGTAATGTACCATTTGTATGATACTTTTTTTTTTCTAAAGACCCACTTACACCCAATAGGGAAGCTGAAGGCAAATCAACAACTTTTCATGTGTGGTTTGATATTATTGAATCTATTTCATCTTTAAATGCATCTTTCCAAAAACTTGCATCTCTTGAGAACATAATGTACTTTTAAGTTTTTAGATCATTTTCAACTTGGAGAACAAAAGGAATTATATTTATAACATGACTTATAATACCTTCAACAAGGTTGAAAGAAATAGGTTAGGCGTTAATCTCATATATTCTAAGAGTTTTTAATTTTTGAACTCTAGTGCTTCTTCTTAGTTCACTAGGTTTTTTATCAATATATTGAAAACGAGATTGATCTTTAATTTTATAAGTTCTCTCTAAGTGATGTCTCACAATGTAAGTTTTGAACTCTATTTTTAAAAGCTAATAGATGCTCAAAAAACTCGATTCAATAATGACATTAGACTCTAAATTTAGATGTCTATAAGCCTTGCTATTGGAGGCATAGACAACAAAAGCACATTTTATACCTTTAGGTCCCAATTTAGTCCTTTTTCAATCATTGTTCTTACAATAAGTAAGACGCCCCGACACTTTAAAATATGATATAGTGGGCTTTCTTTCTTTCCATAATTCATATAGAGAAATTTGAGTTTTCTTCATAGGAATTCGATTAATTATATGATATGTATAAATGACAATTTGCATGCATCAACATAGCATTAATCATTTTTAAGTATGTTCTACTTTTTCTCTTTGCTAAACCATTTTGTTCTGGAGTTTTAGATGCCAAATATTGATGAATTATGCCATGTTCTTCACAAAGTAATTTAAATTCATTTGAAAAATATCCTCCACCTCTATCACTTCTTAAGATTTTAGTTTTATTACTTAATTGAATTTCAACCTAAGTCTTATAATTTTTAAATGCATTAAAAGCCTCATCTTTATGTTTTAACAAATATACATATGTGTATCTAGAGAAGTCATCAATGAATGTTATAAAATATCTATTTCCTTTTCTAGTTACCATGTCATTTAATTCACAAATGTTTGAATGAATTAAATCTAGCAAATTAGTACTTCTTTCAACACTTTGAAAAGGCTTTTTAATAATTTTTATTTAATAATAATTCACATTTTTCAAAATTATTAACATTACAAGAAATCATGCCATTTTTAATAATTCTTTTCATAGCACTTAAACCAATATGTCCTAATCTTTGATCCCATAATGTAGTTGAATCAAGCATATAAATAAAAACATTATTTTTATTGATATCAATATTAGTGCATAAAGCATCAAATGTAGTGCATAATTGAACCATCACTACATGAAAATCTAAAATTATCGATGAAATTTGTCAATGGAAAGTAATCTATTGACAAATACCTACGGATCAACAATGGGTTGATGAAGAAAATGTATTATAAAATATAGCGATGGAATATTGATCAATACTCATTGGCAATTTATCAACGGACTATTCCGTTAATAAAGTTTGATGCCAAATTTTAGCCTTAATTTTACTAATGAAATTATCAATAGAGGGAAGTGAAAAGTCATATGGAAAGTAGTGCACTGACAATCCATCGATAAGTTCATAAATAAAAATGAAAATAATTTACCAATTGACTACCGAAGAAAGCACCAAAGTGATGTGGCATAGTCCGTCAACAATCCATCGGTAAATTTTAATTAAAAACACACCAAACCCCTTTTCATCTTTCTCCTTTCTCTTTCTCCCTTCCCCTGTTGCTCTCTCTCTCTCTCTCTCTCTCTCTCTCTCTCTTTCTCTCTCGACTCCATCTCCCCCCTATCTACTCCCTATTTCTATCTTGAATCCATCATGCCATAAAGACTCCATCACCGTTACCACCACGCCACACCACCATTGCTACTACAACCACCACTAGACGTTGTCATTACCATTGAGTACACCAATCTCTCTCCCTCCCTTCATTTAACATTTTTGTTGTAATTTTGAAGAATTTGTATAGTATAGTTGTAGAAAAAATTATGAAATTGTATAGAAAATATTGAATTATGAATTTTGTAATATTGTACAGTTGTGAATTATGAATATTGAGAATTTATAATTCATATAAATTTTGTAAATTATGAATATTGAGAATTTGTGAATTATGAATATTGAGATTTCAATTTTTGTAATTGTTGGACTAAGTTAGTCAAACCTAAGTCAAAATTCTCTTTTAATCGTTACAATATAGATTAAAAGGTTTTAATGTCAATTTCAAGTGTTGATATTATAGATATTTAGTTGGGATTGCTTTGAAATTTGAATGGAAGTCTTAATCTCAAAAATTGAAATCCTAATTCATGGTCATGAAACAGAAGTTTGCAATCGCTATCCTCCAAAAGAGTTAAATGAATCTTATACAGACGATATTGCGGTGCATGTCGCGTCCATAGTCGCGACCGTGACTTTTGCATTCACTTAGAGGGAATCACATCTTTAACCAGATTATGCGAAGTGTCCCAAGGAATTGTTAGAAGATCGAATTTCAGGGTAGAGAAATAATGGTAGCGACCGCAAATTTGGTAAAACAACTTCTCCATTCAAGCAAACAATATTGCGGTGAACATCACATCCCAATTGGAAAATGGAGACTACGACTTTCACTATTGCTCAAGAAACACGATGACTATTTTTTCTTGAAAAATCAATGGTTTTATGCCACACGGACTAGCTATTAGATATAAATAGGGTTATTTGAATCTCGCAATCGCAAATGTGAGTCTCGATCGTAAATTTATATGACAAGCAAAAAATGCATGATCTGCCTAGCAATATACTTTGGAGATTTAGAAATTGTTTTGTTTTTAACTTCTATTTGGTGGTTGTAGCCTATAAATACCCCATCAAATGAACTCGAATGCAAGAAAATAACATTTATTATAGCAAAACTCTTGCAAATTTATTTTTCAACCTTTAACCTTTCAATTTCTTGTAATTGAGTTGTTGTTATTTGGTGTAAACATTAAACACCATTAGGTTTGGGTTTAAGAGTAAGTCTTTGTATAAAAAACTCTTATAGGGGTTTAGAGTGAGCCTTAGAAAACTCTTATATAGGTTGAGTATTAGTCTTATGAAACATTAGTGAGGTTGTGTATAGCCTTTGTAAAATACAAGTTGTAAAGTTAGGTGTGAGTTTTAGAACATCATTAGAGATTAGTGATATACTCAATTGGAAGAATTAGAGAGTGAATGTAGGGTTGGTTAATACTTGAGCCACTATAAAACTTTGTGTTATATTTTTCTTTTATTTTTTTTTTATCTCTTGCTTAACAAACCTTTCTCTCTAAAATTTAAAAATTTTCATGAGTTCAACCTCCCTTCTTAGTGCACAAGGACGAACAATAATTTATATAAATTTTGTAATATTGAGAATTTGTATAATTTTTGTCAAAAATAAAATTATGTAATTTATATAATTTATGAAGTTTTTATTTATATTTTATTTATAAGAATTTGTTTGTGATGAATTTTAATGAAATATGTTGTGAATAGTGAATTTTTTTTGTGAATTTTGGTAAATTATATCATTTATTGTATAAATTTAATTGAAATTTAGCATAAAATTTGTAAATTTAGTAATTTAATAAATTTAATAAATATAGTAATTTTACTGTAAATTTATTAAATTTAGTAATTTATGTGTAATTTAATTAAATTTGAGAAATTTAATTAACATTTAATGAATAATTTAACTATAAATTAATTAAATTTTAGAAATTTAATATAATGAAATTAAATTTTGCAAATTTTAATTAAAACTAGTAATTTAAGTTTAATTTAATAAAATTTTAAAAATTTTAATTAAATTTAGTAATTTAATTGAATTTGAGAAAATTTTATAAATTTTAGAAACATTTAATGACTAATTTTAGCGTAATTTAATACAAATTTATAAATTTAAGTGTAATGAAATTAACTTTTAAAATTTTTAATAAATTTGAGTAATCTAACTGTAAGTAATTGTACAAATTTAAATGTATGTTAAATTACAGTAATTTAATAAATTTGAGAAATTAAGTGTAAGTTTAAGCATAAATACAAACTTGTAAATTTAAGTGAGTTAAATTTTAGTAATACTTAATGATTAATTTAAATTAAATTTTAAAAATTTGGAAATTTTAATTAAATTTAGTAATTTAACTGTAATTTAATTAAATTTTAGAAATTTAAGTGTAATGAAATTAAATTTTAGAAATTTTAATTAATTTAGTAATTTAAGTGAAATTTAAGAAAATTTTAGAAATTTTAAATAAATTTTAGTAATTTACATGTCATTTAATTAAATCTGAAAAATTGTAGAAATTTTAAATAAATTTAGTAAATTAAGTGTAATTTAATTTAATTTTAGAAATTTTAAATTCATTAAATTTAGTAATTGAAGTGTATCCTTAATTTGTGAAATTATTGTAATTTATTTAAATTATAGAAATTTTATAAATGTATTGATATTTGTTATTTATAATTTGTTATTTGCATTTTGTGCTTAAGTTGAAATCTTTTTTCATGGAATTTGTGATTTCTACGCTTCAAGTAGTGAGTATTTAATTTAAAAGTTTTTTGTTAAAAATATCAATAAAATATAAATTTGGTATTATATGAAATATTTGAATGTTATTATAAAATATTTTTTATTTAAAAATTGGTATGTTAAAAAATATTTGTATATATTTATCTTTGTATGTAGTAAAATTTAAATTTTATAAAATTATATAATAAGATAATAATATTGTACAAAATATTTAATAAATACAGAAAATATAACTGACCAAATTTGCCTTAAAATTTAAAATATAAAATATTAGAAAGTATTAATTGTCATGAAATGAGAATAAAAAATAAATATAATTAAATACTCAAAATTATATTGACTTGAATTGCATAAAAATTTATAATATAATTAATGACATAAGATATATAAAAATTTATTTGTCCAAAATTGTGGAATATAAACGAGAATGTTGCATAATTTATAAAGAATTATTACCCTAAAAATTATAAATTAATGATGAATGGCGTTAAATACTTTAAAAATTATATTGACATAAATTATTTAAAATTTAATAGTATAATCAATGACATAATCTATACAAAAAAAAATGCATTTTTTCAAACTTGGCCAAAAAACTAAAAATTTTAAAGAATTATTGCCTTAAAAATTATAAATTAACGACGAATGCCATAAAAAACTCAAAAATTATATTGATATAAATTACTTAAAAATTAATAATATAATCAAAGACATAACCTATACAAATATATATATATATATATATTGTTCAATATTGGCTAAAAAACTAAAACTTTAACATAAATTGTAAAGAACTATTATTCTAAAAAGTATAAATTAATGACGAATGTCATAAATACTCAAAAATATGTTGATAATAAAAAGTTTCCAAAATATTGGAAATTTATGTTAATAATATAAGTTATAAATTTGAACAAATTCTAACGATTTTGAACAAATTAACATTATGCAATAAAACTTAATGTTTGTTTGAACTGACTGTTGAATTCTTAGTTATTTGAATTTAATGTTTATCTTGAGTTTAGTTTTTATTTTTATTAAAAGGACAATAACAAATAAATATATAATTTGTAGGAAATTTTGTTAAATTTTCTATAAATTTCATAGAATAATATATAAGTATAAACTTAGATGCTCATTTGATGTGATTTTCATAAGATGATGAAATGATATCGTATTATCTAAAGTGGACAATTTGAAATTTGCATTGTATAGTATAACTTGCAATGCACAATATAGTTAATTATATTGCTGTAAATTTCAGTTATTTATCTCCTACATATTTTCTTAGTGTATAGTGATAAATATTAATAATCAATTTTCATTTCAATACATTATGAAAACTATAGTGAAATGCTACCAAAATTTTAGTAGCTGTGTGAATTATATTATTATGCAATTAGTTATATGACAATAAATTTCTAAATGGGTTAGGTACTTACCTCATAGGGATGGAGAGATAAAAAAGATAGTATAAAATATGAAGCAACACAATCTCAAGATAGTATATGATATGAAGCAACACAATCTCAAAAAAAAAAAAAAAAAGAAAAAAAAATAATATATGTTTAATTGCATTATTATTTCACAATTTTGCAAGACTTAATAATGAGATCTTATGGAAATTGAATTTATTATAGGTTTAAGGATGGTTTATTATGATAATAATTCTTAGAAAGTGTAAACCATTTCATTCAATTCGCGATTTCTCAACTTGAATTTATGGTTGGACTTAAGATTAGATGTTCGTGTAATAATAAGAAATGTCAGAATGACAATTATTTGGACCTTAATACAGTAATGTTCCATATTACGTAGAGGAGTTTTGGGAAATTGGGGTGGAGATATATGATATTTCCACAAATCATAATTTTAAGTTGCGAGTTGGTTTGCAGTGGACAATTAGTGATTTTGCTGCTTATGGTATGTTGTTTGGTTAGAGCACTTAAGACAAACTTACTTGTCCATATTGCGTAGAACATATTGATGCCTTCATTCTTCTTAATGGTGGTAAATAATCATGGTTTGATAATACCCGTAAATTCCTTCCACCTAATCATCATTTTAGATGAGATAAAACTATGTTTTTACAGAATCCATTAATGGAAGATCTAACTTTCCCTACAAGGTTGGGAATGAAGATGCTAGTGGAAATCACTAGACTATGGTTGACGTCAGTAATTGAAGTTGGGTTCGAAGAGTTTAATGCTCAAATATCAAAATGTCTTAGCGAACAAAACATGGGTGGAGGAAACAAATTATATTATGGGATTTACTTTATTGGAGTACTAATTTGGTAAGAAATAATTTATAGAAAAGAATGTGTTTGAGAATGTTTTTAATACAATGATGAATATATAAGGCAAATATAACGATAGTGTCAAATCTAGAGAATACTTGAAATTATTCTGTGATCATCTAGAGTTACATTGGGATACTACAACCAGGAAATATCTGAAGAAAAAATATATATTAGATAAGCAAAGTAAACAAGTCTTATGTGAATAACTTAAGAATATTCAATTTCAAAACAAGTATGTATCCAATATGACTCAATGCGTGGATATACACAAGCTGAAGTTGTTTAGCATGAAAGGCCATAATTGTCATGTATTTATGCAACTATTA
The DNA here is from genome assembly GCA_949677035.1 of Omphalea diandra. Classification (NCBI taxonomy): domain Eukaryota; kingdom Viridiplantae; phylum Streptophyta; class Magnoliopsida; order Malpighiales; family Euphorbiaceae; genus Omphalea; species Omphalea diandra. The sequence goes on along the minus strand of CATIWR010178816.1, from coordinate 16,530 downwards.
CTCCTTATTACTTTCCTTGAGTTGTTGCCTTCGCAAGTTTGGAAACCACTCACAGAGTTAAGTATGTTTTTCAAAGAATTCATTGCACCACAAATTAGGGAGGAAGACATGACACATTTGGAAATTGACGATCTTGTGATTTTGTGTAAGTTGGAACATATTTTTCCTCCAAGTTTCTTTAATTCAATAGAACATCTAGTTATATTCTTGGCATATGAAATAAAACTAACAGGGCTTGTGCAGTATTGATGGATGTATCCTGTTGAGAGGGATATTTCATTTCATTGTGTCCATTGCACATTTCATTTCAATTTCAATCAATCCCTTTGTAATCTAACCGTATGTTTATATTACAGATTTCTTCGACATTTAAAGAATATTTTCAAAAATAAAGCTCGAGTTGAAGGTTCTATATATAATGCATACTTAGTTGAAAAAGTTTCATCATTTTACTCTTATTATTTTGAACCACATATGTATGCAAAACATAAAAGAATACCTAAAAATAATGATGGTAGACACTCTGAAATATGCAACATTTCAATAAATTTGTTAATATTTACTTATCTAGGTAAACCATTTGTTAGACCTAAAAGTAGAATGTTAACTGATGAAGAATATCATGCAACTTAAACATATATTCTTCTTAATTGTCATGAAGTAACACAATATGTCGAGTAAGTTATAATACTAATTCAACTCTTTATTTTGTAAATTTGTAAATAATCCTATACAAATATAATTAATATTATTTAATTTTATGAAGCTTTTACATTGACATATTGAAATATACTTTTTCCAACATATCAAATGATGAGGTTGGTAAAAAAGGTTGGAGATAGAATTTTGATATTGGTTCGAGTCATATGTGAGTATATACTACCTAACATTGCAATAGTAAATTATAATACTAATTTTTCTATAACCAATGTTGTTAATTAGTTGTTGTTTCTTTTAGGCAAATGATCCAATAAATGGAATCATAAATCTTGCGAAGGGTCTTTGATGAAGTGTGACAATTTATCTCATTTACTTTGTAAATGGGTACAAGTTTCACACTAAAATGGTTCCAATAGGAAAACAATCAACAATGGAGTAAGTATTAAGGGTTCCAACAATAGTGAAAATGTATATAACTATTACGATCGACTAATTGAGGTGCCACAGTTGGAGTATCCTGTACTTTTGACAAAAAGAACTGTTTTATTTTTAATGTGAATGGTTTGATTGGATGCCCAATGTAGGTATGAAAGTGCATGAAAATTATAATCTAGTCAAAATCAACTAGAAGTGTCAATTTAATAAATATGAACCATTTATATTGACGATGTAAACTTGTCAAGTGAATTATGTTTCTTATCCCAGTTTATGATGGAATAAAATTGATTGATGCGTAGTATTCAAAATAAAACCTAGATCATTTTTTGAAATCAATGATGAATCTATTATGACATCTTAAACTTTGTTTCAAGACGATGTTGAAAATTTGCCTCTACTTGAAATTATGGATGATGAGCCATTGGGAAGTTTAAATGATCTAAGTGAGTCGTTCATCAATTTAAATAATGAGAATGACGATATTCAGTTAAAAGATGAAACGTAGCTACAAATTGAATCTAAATCATCAGAAGATATAATGTCTAAAAATGATATAGAGCATGATGATTTTGAGTAAGTTATAACTTTCTCCATCCAGTTGGGTATTTGTATACTTATAAATTTTACTTTTAGTATGTAAATATTATATTATATAGAATAATAATAATAATAATAATAATAACATGTAAATTTGGATGACAAAACGTATACCTAGCGAGTTGGATACACCGGCTCAAGGTGGTTCAACCGGTAGAGGATGTACCAGTGAGAGCAGGCTGCCTCTACCACCACTACCTCTATCTAGCATAACTATATTGACGCCTACATTGCCTTCATTCGCCTTTGCAAAAATAGAACAACCTTTCATAATTTAAACACTATAACAAGTAGTTTGGATGACTATCTCAAAGATTCAATCTTCAATTTTGTTTCACCATCATCTTGATTAGATTTTAGCATACTACAATCATCCATAATGATACTACCTAAGCACGAGGCTAGGCCTAAGGACATAAAAGACCCAGTTCGGCCTCAATAACAACAAACTAGTGACTGACGTGGGCTTAACCCACAATGAAGCCCAATGGCTATTAAGTCGTCTTGGCTCAACCCAATTAAGGATAGTTATGTCTATAGCTCATCCTCATCAGGAAATTGTGATCACTTAATAGGAAGATCATCCTTATTAGGAATCCAAACTCCCAATCAGGAAGGAATACAAGTCTTACTCCCATAAGGGAACAAGTCTTCCTAACCATTATATAAAAACCCTCACCAGGTATTCGTCACATATTATATTCACACACACACTCTCTCTTTAAAGCACATTATTGACTTATGCATCAGAGTGGGCTTTTGGTAAGAGGTCGAACACCCTTTCACCTTTATTATCTTATAGGAACCTAACTAGAACTACTAGAGCCAACCATCTCAACTCTACTAAAACCACTATAGTTGAATATTGCGATAAGTCTCGCTATATCATTAGTGCAATAAGCATAGATTTATTATAAAAGACCTTTCAAACCTTCGACCGTGACCTTTTCCAATGATCCAAAAATTGCACAACTTAAATCTAGTCAAATATCCTAAACAATGTAACCCCGATAAATCTTCCAACCCTTGTTTCCTTACCAACATTAAGGAATCTAGCATTTAGCTTCTTTGAAACCTAACTGTTGCCCAACTTATCACTGCTTATGCAAACTTCACAGCAATGCTGAAAAGGATTGAGCAAGCACTCACATGAAAGGAACCCATGGCTGCTTCGCAAACTGCCACTAGCGAGCTACAAAACTTGCCATCTCTACCAGTTATGCTAGAATAAATGGAGAATCTAGCTTCGAAAGAGGAAAAAATAGGAACTCAGAGACGTGCAATGACGTAGGTGAATCCTCATACAAGTTAGAAAAGGCTCAAACACCTACACGGAAAGCACCTACTGGGATGAAAATGACCTTGGAAAGAGCGTCATAAAGGTAGTAAAATGGACAAAGAGTAAGGAATACTTCACCTTCGACTACCATTCTTATGATCTCAATCCTCTAGATATAAAAGTTAGAGTCAAACCAGTACCTCACAAATTCAAGTTACCCCCAATTGATAACTATAAAAGAATAACTAATCCCAAAAGCTACCTTTATAAGTTCCAATCCAAACTGAAACTCTACAACTGCTTAGATGCCCTCCTCTATAAGATTTTCCATATTTTCCTAGAAGGCGTAGCATAAGATTGTTTCCAAGACCTAGCCCACGACTTCATTCATAGCTTCACTCAACTCTCATAATGTTTTGTAGCTCGATTCGTATCGACCATCCCATAGGTAAAAATTTATTCTGACTTTCATAAGGTCATTTGGGAAGAAGAAGAGTCATTACGTGACTACTTGGCTAAATTTAATAAGGTAGCATTGCAATGATTTGAAATTGTAAGAATTGAGAACTCTTCAATTCTCTCTTAGTGTTGATCTTTGTAAAAATTTGTACGAGTTGATGAAAAGGAGTAATTGGTTCATCCACTTAGATGACAACTTATAGATTTACTCTCACAGTTCATATAAGAAAAGAGAAGAAAGAGGACATAGAGATAGCAAGAACAATAAAAATCAAGCCAGACAAGTTAGACCATAATTAGGCCTTAGTGATTCGAACACCAACTTGGTTCGATATTACACTCCACTCATAATCAATAGGGACGAGGTCTTCTACTTGATAAAAAAATCACGAGAATGAATCCACTTCCATTGACCATTGAGAATATTAGCCACCAGAAATAGAGACTGATACTATAGCTTCTATAGAGACAATGTATACAACACAAAAGAATACAAGGACTTAAAAAATGAAATTGAACGACTGGTCCAATAGGGCAAACTCGACCAGTTTAAAAAAATGGCAACCCCAAAAGAAAATAGGCATGAGCCATAACAAGAAGATGGGTACCGGTACAAAAGACCCAATAATAGACAGTACATAGGAGTAGTTGATGTTATAGTAGGAGGAGCCATTAGAGGAGATACTTCTAGCTCAAGGAAAAGGCAACTCCATGAGGTATACTTAATAAACAATGAAGGAAATGCCACAGAGCTAATGTTCTACCCTATTACCTTTTCCTCAGTAGATAATAGTAAACAAATCAACACTTCTAGTGTAAATGCCTTAGTAGTCTAAGGCCAAATCAAGAATTTTCTAGTCAAAACAATTTTAATGGACAATGAAAGCTCGATTAATATGATGACTACCAAAGCTTTTAAAGCACTTGGCCTAAATCTTAAGAAATTATGTCTAGTTTGAACTTTCTTAACTGAGCTAGGAGGAACCAAAGTCGATGTGATGGAATCCATTAAGCTGAACATGGAGTTAGGAGACACCAAAATCGCAAAGAAATTCAAAGCCATAAGGATGGTCGTGGACATTCCCCTTTCATACAATGCCATCATTGGAAGGCCAATCTTGTATGACACAGTAACATACACCTGTATCAAATATCTCACGATGAAGATTCCCACTGAGCGGGGCATAATAAATGTCAAAAGGAGGCTAAAAGATAGCATAAGAAACATACATGAACATCCTCAAGGAGGTAAACCATGCTATCTCCTTCAAGCTGCTAGATTTCATTCCTAAGAATACTTTAAAAAATGTTGAGCTTGTAATAAACTTAAAGCCCATATCAATAGAAAAAAATTGAACTCTCTGTATTAAGACATAACTTATAAAATCGATGGAAGAAGACATCAGCTCGACTTTCTTTGAAACACTGCACATAGTTGTCTGGTCTCATTTAAACTTTACTGAGATTGACCCCTTGATTATTATCCATAAGCTCAACATTGATAACTTGACAAAACCAATCAAGCAAAAGAGAAGGAATCGCGCTCTTGAGCATCAAAGGCCACAGTCGAGGAGGTGTATAAACTATTGCACAATGGATTCATCCAAGAAGTGTTGTATCCAGACTTGCTAGCTAACATTATGGTAGTTTTAAAAAAGACAAACAAAAAATGAAGAATGTGTGTTGATTTAACATATCTCAATAAAGTTTGCCTAAAGGGCAGTTAATCTCTGTTCAATATAGACCAACTCGTTGATTATATAGTAGGATATGACTATATAGTTTTATTGATGTATTAGTAAGGTACCACCAAATATGGATGTTCATGTTGGATAAGGAGAAAACAAGTTTTGTAACTCACGAAGACATTTATTGCTATAAGGTCATGCTTTTGGACTAAAAAATATAGGAGCTACCTATTAGTGATTAGTAAACCATATGTTCAAAGAATATATTAAGAAAACTATAGAGGTTTATATAGATGATATGACAGTAAAAAGCCATCGATCTAAAAACCATGTCAGGGACATAAGAGAAGCCTTCAAAATCTTCAACCAATACAACATGCAGCTCAATCTAGAAAAATATGTCTTTGGAGTTTGAGCTTGTAAATTCTTTGGTTTTATGATTTCTCAAAGGGGTATCAAAGTTAACACTAAAAAAATTATGGTAATTCTAGACATGAAGCCACCCTGAACAATCAATGAAGTCTAGAAGCTCAACAAAAAAATTATGACCCTTGGAATATTCATATCCTCATTAGTGAGGCATTGTTTACCATTTTATAGAATGTTAAGAGATCTTAAAAATTTTAGATGGGATGATGAGTGCTAAGAAGCCTTTGAAGAACTAAAAGTATTCCTTAGCTCGCCCTTTTACTTAACTACCTTTTGTAGGACAAATAACTATTTATATTCTTTGTAGTGACCAAAGACATGGTGCCTCAATACTAATAAAAGAAGAAGTAGAACAAAAGCTAATATGTTATGTCAACAAGGTCTTCAAAGGCGTTAAGCTGAACTACCCATGCTAGAGAAATTGGCCTATGCATTGGTTAGCTCAACCATGAAGCTAAGGTATTACTTTCAAGCCTACACTATAATGGTTCACACATATCAACCTTTGAGAAAGATACTACAAAAGGCAGAAACTTCAAGAGGAATAATAAAATAGGCAGTTCGACTTCACGAGTTTGATGTCAAATTCGAACCTCATGCTAGAGAAATTAGCCTAGCATGGTCAGCTCAGCCTATCAGATTCTTTACCCCATATTAAAGAAATTGGCCTATGCATTGGTCACCTTAGCCATGAAGCTAAGACATTACTTTCAAACCCACACCATAACGGTCTGCACATATCAACCCTTAAGGAAGATACTATAAAATGTAGAAACTTTAAGATGAATAATAGAATGGGTTTTCTGGCTTCACGAGTTTGATATCAGATTCAAACGAAGGCAATCTATGAAGGCCTAAGTCCTAATAGATTTTATGGTCAAGCTAAAAGACATGGAAGTATTGCTTAAACAGACCAACAAAAAGGAAGTATGAAAACTATATGTAGATAGTACTTCAAGTAAAAAGGGAGTAGAAGCTAGAATAGTCTTATAAGGATCAAATAAAATAGAAGCTATAATAGTCTTACAAGGATCGAATAAAATAACTATCAAGGATGTTGAGCTACGAATAATGCAACATAATATGAAACCTTAAATACTGGGCTATAGTTAAAGGAAAAAGTCTGAGCTAAACACCTCTCCATACACAATGATTCATGGTTGGTGGTCTAATAACTCCTCAAACAATATGCCATCAAAGGCCTCATTATACTCAAATACATCGAGCACAATAAAACCCTATTGACAAATACAAAAATAAAATAAGAAATTTGGACATTAAAGCAAATCCCTTGAGAGAATAATAAAGAAGCAAATTCCCTAACCATGTTAGCTGTCATTCCCCAAGCAACATTGCCCAAAGGAGTTTTGATGGAAGAAAGAGTCTAGCTTAACGCTCTATAGTTGTTAAACATAACTATTATAGTCGAGGAGGACAACTGGATAAGCTCTCTCATCAAATACTTAAAGTACGAACAGTTACCCATTGTGCTAAAAAAAGCTTGTGCCATCATTAAGGCAACAAACTATGTTAAAGAAGATAGGGATCTCTATAAAAGGTCTTATAACAGCCTTGGCTCAAGTACATCTCCCTAAATGATAAAAATTATGTGCTTAGGAAAATTCATGAAGGTATTTACGGGGCTTATGAAGCTGCTAGCATCGTAGCTTGAAAGGTTATCTTAGCAAAATATTTCTAGCCCTCTATGGTTAAAGATACAAAAGAACTATTATAAAATATGACACTTGTCAGAAACATAACACCATCCATCAACAACTAATAGTTATTCAGCAACCTATTGGCTCGGCTTGGCCTTTCTTCTTATAGGGAATAGACATCTTGGTCTCTTCCTACAAGCACCAGACTAAAAGAAATTCATAGTAATAATCATAGACCATTTTTCTAAATGGATAGAAGTTGAAGCCCTTACCACAATCACCTCTACAAAAATACTAGACTTCTTCAAAAAACATGTGATATACCAGTTTGACATCCTAAGGGTACTAATAACATATAGTGGGAAACAGTTTGATAGCGACCAGTTCCATTCTTATTACACTAACTTGGCTATCGACCTTCGATTCACCTAGGTAGCTCATCCATAGACAATTGGACTAATCAAGGTAACCAATAAGATAATCTTGCAAGAAATCAAAAAAGGGTTAAATGATAATGGGGCACCTGGACAAATAAGCTCAATCATATTCTTTGAGCCTTTAGGACAACCTCAAGGAAAGCAATGAGCCAAACACCATTCTCTTTGGTTTATGAAACTGAAGCAGTAATTCTTGTGGAAATCAACCTTTCCTCATACAAAGTTATTCATCATAGCCCTGAGCAAAATGAAGAACTTTGCCACAGCTTAGACCTTTTAACAAAAAATGAGAAGAAGTTGTCATTCGAGCTGCAACATATTAATAAAGGGTAGCTAGGTTTCATAATAAGAGAGTCAAGAATTGAGCCCTCCAAGAGGGTGATTTGGTGTAATGTAGAACTGATAAGGCTCAAGGTGAAGCTGGAGTAAGTAAGCTCGATGCTAATTAGGAAGGTCCATACAAAGTAACCAAAGTGGTAGGCCTTGTAACATGCAAGATAGAAACTATTAAAGGAAAACTCATACATCGCACATGGAGCATGAAAGCACTTAAAAAGTACTTTATGTAAAGCAACCTTCACTGCATTTCTTCTGTAGTTGATAAACATTCTCTTAATAAAAGACAAAATGAAGCCACCCATCAATGTAGGCAAATTGCCAAATTACGTAAAAGATTCTTGTCTTGGTAGATTTCTTCTTTTTACATTTTTTACATGCATACTAGTTAATATACCTCGCATCCTAAAACACTGAGCTGATCTACCTCATGCACGAAAAATGATGTCAAGTTAATTTATCTCGTACACTAATCATATTATCATGTACCAAGCTATTTTATCTCATACACTAATCATATTTGTAACATACTGAGCTAATCTATCTCGTACATTACTTTTAAATGATCTAAAAACATTTGAGGCATTACTTTTATAAAGCTAAGGAATCAACTAGCACCTCAAATAGATGTTTAAGTATTTGTTTCATCCACATGTAAAGACATTGCAAAGAGAAACACCATGGTAATAAAGGAGAGATTTTCGTTGACTTAGAAAAAATTTTATAAAAATAAGACTCAAGGTTATATAAAAATTCTTAGACGAATGCCTCAGGCTCTTCCTTCTCTTCTTCATCATCATCCCCCGACAAAACATTGATACGAGTCATTTTAGTATATATTTTAGGTTAATAAATTGGGAGTTTTTTTTTTTATTTTGATAGTATTTTATTTTGAAATAAATTAATTTTCTATCTCTTTTATGTTGCACAAGAATGTCTTAAAAAGGAGTTGAATTGCAATTAGTAGTGTTGCATGGGATATTGCATGATCCATACATTGGACCATGCAGAGACGCGAAGTTGACCAGTCAACAGAGAAAAATTGCATAAGTAGCTAACTGCACGGGCATTTGTATAGCCCATGCATTAGACCATGCAAAGCGTCAGATCCAAATTGTAAAAAGCAATTGTAGGATGCTTTTGAAGAGACTTGTAACTTATTTTGGATAGAAATTCCATAGTGGAAAAATAGATTTTGAGGTGAGAAAATATATTCAACCTCTACACCAAACAAAAAAAAAAAGATTTTATAAAAATTAGAGGATTCTCTTTTAGGGTTTTCATTGTATTTTTTTAGCCATACTTTTCTTTGAAAATTCTTCTACTCAATTCAATGGACTTCTTCTTCTTTATTTCCTTTTCTTCCTTTAGGATGAACTTATTTTCTAATTCTAAGGATTAAGGTGGAAGCCCAATATTTAATTCATGAATCTATGACGTGATTTTTGCTTCAATTGTGTTGGGTGTCTTGATTTAATATATTTGAGCTTAATTGATCTTGTGAGTATGAATAGTTGCATTTATGCAATGTTTAAGATTCTAGATAGTGGAGCAAGAATGAAAGTCTAAGGTTGGTCCTGACATTAAAGGAGATTGTGACCGCGAGAGTATGCTAGACTTGTGGAGATATTCAAGGATTATTCATGATATTTAATGGATTATTATTGAATTTTGTGATCATGAAAGTATGCATAATTTTAGTAATAATAGATTCAAATTTGCACAAGAGAGATTATTGGGTAAATTAGGAAAATCCATCTTCAAGCACAACCTAATCTTAATTGAAGTAATTCTTTTAATATATTTATGGAATGGTATTATGGTGTACCTGAATTCCTAAGAAAACATTATCATATATAATTTCTTTTCATTTAATTTTAGTTTTGTTTAATTATTTTACAATTTCAATTTTTATTTATTATTCTCTTATTATTTTCGTTGCTAGATAATAAGAAAATTAAGACTTGATTAGAACATGTGTGAAATAATCTTCGTGGGAATGATCTCTAATTATCATTGTATTACTTGAGTGATTTGTGCACTTGTAAGAGCTACATAGTAATAAGCTTTTGATGCCATTATTGGAGATTGATTTTTCATAATGTCAAATTTACTTAAGATTTCTATTAATATAGTATTTAAATTTTGCATCTTTAATTTTTATGCATTTAATTGTATTTTGTTTCTTTTGATAGGTGAAGCACTTGGAGTATGCTCAAAGTTACAATGGCTAAAGAAGGAAGACAAAGAGCATTACCAAAATTTGTCACGCCATAAACCCAAGAGGCTTAATCTAGCATTGCAAAAACTAGCCCGTTGCAAGCAATAATTTTGAGATTAAATCAGAAATTATCCAAATAGTGCAACAAAACACATTTGGCGATAAAGCCAATAAGGATCCAAATGCACATGTCGCTAATTTTTTTAGGATTTATGCAACCTTTAAGATTAATGGGGTTGCAAATGATGTAATCTGATTGCAATTATTTCCCTTCTCCGTAAGAGATAAAGCTAAAAGGTGGCTGAATTCTATGGCACCTAACTCATTTGCTACTTGGAAGGATCTTTGTAAGGCTTTCTTGGTAAAATATTTTCCACTGGACAAGACCACATAATTGAGGCAAACAATTGCAAGCTTTCAACAAAAGTCAGGTGAGACATTATATAAAGCATGAGAGAAATTTAAGGAGTTGTACAGAAGATGCTCACATTATGGCTTGTCAGATTGGTTAATAGTCTAAGCCTTCTGCAATGGTCTTAAACATTTGGTATGCATTACTATTGATATTGCAATAGGAGGTGCACTCATTGAAAAATCAACTCTTGAAGCATATGCATTATTGGAAAAGATGGCCTTAAACAACTACTAATAGGCAAGTGAAAGGCAGATTAATAAGCCAGTTGTTGGTATTCATAACAATGATGCTTATACTCTATTTAACACTAAAATGGATTCTCCTGTTGATGTCGTAATAGGAGGTGCACTCATTGAAAAATCAACTCTTGAAACATATGCATTGTTGGAAAAGATGACCTTAAACAACTACTAATGGGCAGGTGAAAGGCAGATTAACAAGCTAGTTGCTGGTATTTATAACAATGATGTTTATACTATGTTTAACACTAAAATGGATTCTCTTGCAAAGAAGATTGAAGATGTGAGTGTGCATGTCATCCATACCCCACTGTTGAATTATGAATGGCATAGAGGAGCACATATGGGAACCGGATGCCAAGTGAGGAGTTCTTTTATTCAAAATTCAAATGGGCAAGTGCAATATATTTCCAACTTCAATAGGAAGCCCCATAACCCATATTCCAACACTTATAATCTTAGGTGGAAGAATCATCCTAATTTCTTATGGAGTAATCAAGCCACTCAAGCTAAGGATTCTCATATAGCCTAGTCGAATCAATAAGAAGAGAAACAACCATGAGATATGAAAATGTTCCTGATTGAGAAATTTGAGAGGGTAGAGACCAAGCAAGACAAGATTGATAAGCTGGAATTGAGGGTGAACTAAATGAAGCAACAAAATTGGCACTTGGAGAAGCAAATTGGGCAATTGACTAACACTATCAATGAAAGAATGCAAGGTACACTCGTTAGCAAGACTAAAAAAAACCCAAAACAATAATGCAAGACAATTATTTTTAAGGAGTGGCATGGAGATACCATACCCCTATGCAACCATAAATGTGAAAGTGAGAAAACAACATAAAAAATGCCTAAAAATTCTAAAATTTTAGTTTAAGAGAGCGATATAATAGTCCCAAATTTTAGAATGGATAAGAAAGATAATATAAAAGAAGCTGAAGATGAAGATGGAAGTAAGCCTACATCGATTAAACCTTATGTTCCACCCATCCATTTTTCTTAATGATTGAAAATGCATAAGCTAGACAAACAATATGTTAAGTTCATGGAGATTTTTAAACAACTCTACAATAATATTCCATTTGCTGAGGTCTTAGCTCAAATGCCAAAATATGCTAAATTTCTTAAGGAACTTTTATTTGATAAGAGGAAGTTAGAGGAATTTGAGACTATAACTCTCTCCGAGGAATGTAGCACCATAATCCAAAGCAAACTTCCACCAAAGCTTAAGGAACTAGAGAGTTTTTCTATTCCTTTCCAAATCTCTCATTGCAAATTTGATAGAGCACTATGTGATTTAGGTGCTAGTATTAATGCCTCTTTTTATTTGCAAAAAATTGAAGCTTGGTAAGATCCAATCAACTATAGAGACATTGCAATTAGTGGATCGCTCTATTAAATACCCAATTGGAGTAGTGGAGAACGTTCTCAAGCAAGTAAGGAAGTTCATAATACTAGTAGATTTCATTGTGCTCGATATGGATGCATATGTGGACATGCCATTAATCTTTGGAAGACCATTCTTGGCAACCGCAGGAGTTATAATTGATGCGAAGAATGACAAACTTATTATAAATATGATGGAAGAGTCTATTGATTTCAATGTTTTCAAAGCAACAAAAAGGATCCATCTAATGCTTGCATGGTTCAAAAGGTATCACTATTGCATGAAGATCATAAAAATGTAGCCCAATTTTTAGAAGCAACTCTTCCAGTTAAGATTGCAAGTTTAAAAGTTTAGGACAAGGTAAGGCTTTCCCCTTAATTAAAAAACCTCTAATTATAGAGATAAAACCTCCTCATTTTCATTTGAGATATGCATTCCTTTGTGATACTTATGAAAAATGCTTGGATATCTATGGAGAAAACCAAGCTATGACATGCAAAAGCATTCTATTATAGTGGGACAATAGGTCTTACCGTTTAATTCTCGTTTTAGACTTTTTCAAAAAAGTTGAAATTTCATGGATGTGGACCTTTTAAGGCAGTGTAAGTTTTTCCATATGGATTTTTGGAATTGCAAAGAGATGGTGCCAAAACATCCAAAATGAATGGCCAACATTTAAAGCCTTCTTTCTATGACGATGCATTACAAAATGGAGAAATTTTTCTTCTAAATTCACCTTGAAGTTGAGAATTTATGAAAAAAGTCGAGCTAATAACTGTAAACAAACACTTATTGGGAGGCAGCCCAACGATTTCATTCATTTTAGATTATTTATTTTAAAATTATGCATGATTTTTATTTTTAGATTTTTAGAATTTAAAAAATTTTTGCTAGTTTAATTCATAGTTAAAATGCAGTTTTTAAGCTTAATTCATGTTAATTAGTGTTAATATTGGTTTAATTATGCTAATTGTAGGTTACTTAAGGAAAACTGATCATGAGGAAATTAGTTTGAAGCAATTATGGAGAATGGAAGCATGACTGATGAACAATAATTGAGGAAAATAAATAAAGAGTTGCAACAAATTTGTATGTGCCATGTGATGGCCCACATAAAACACACAAAGGTGAAAGTTGGACAAACAAGATGCTTGAATAGCAAGAATGAATTAGGTCTAAGTTGATGAAATGGGTATTAAATTAGTGGAATGGGCTACTATTTATTTTGGGTAAGCTCTATTTTAGTGGAAGTTAGGATATTAGTTCTTTTTAATGAAAGATGAGAGTTGGGCTTTTAGTCACCATTTGCTAGAAGAATAAAAAATTTTTGAACACACATTCTTCTCCTTAACCTTGAATGATAATGACCCACTTTCCATTACCCAAACCCGTTCCCCCTTTATCCACACCATCAATCACTCCACCACCCACATTGTTACGCTTGAACGACCCAATACCTCAAACCATTTCTTTTTAATTCATTCCTTTATCCACTACACCACGAATCTTCTCTTTCTTCCCTAAATCCCTCCTTTACCAAACTCATCCCACAAATTGATTTTCTATCAATCTCACTGAAGCCTCTATGCGCCAGAACTAAAAACAAGTCGACTAGATCTTAGGTCGAGTCTCAAGCTCATCATCTTTATATGTAAATCTACATCCTTCATCACAGTCAGCTCACTTTCCTCGAAGAGAAGTATCCAACTATGAAAATCTAGCACCTCATTATCCTTGAGTGTCAATTTGCCTCCTTTATCCATGGATGGCACCAACTTCTGTCACACTCATGGGATCCTAGTAGAAAACCAACAATCAAGAACAGTGACTTTAAATTTGCAACAATTATATTAGTTTCTTTTATTTATCTTGATTTTCATTCAAATTTAGTTTGTTTTAGTGTTTACGTTAGCACTACATTTTGGATATTGATGTTTTGGATAATTGTGTTAGTATGAAAATTTTGAATACATTACTAGTCTATTTCTTGCAAGGATCATCTTAGTTTGAAAATGTCATTTAGTTGATCACTTTGTTGAAATCAGGATAACAGTTGCTTGGGAAAGATGTTTTCAATGTGAAGTGTGTGTGAAGGATTTTAGTAAACTTTGGTGCAGGAATTTGTGAGAAGAAACACAAGTTTAGGTTGTTAAAAAAAATCATGTTTATTGATTTGTAGGTAAAGGCGTTATGGTAGTTGAGTTAATTGTGATCTTCAATGTGAAAATAGAAATGTGGATGTTTAGTTTGAGAATTGTATTCACTAGTTTGTGGTTATATAAAATGGAAATATATTTTGTGAATTAGGTGCATGTTGAGTGCTTAATAAACTTTTGAGAATTGAGATTGTTGAGCAGTTTTTAGACATTTTTTTGGGAGTATCTGTGTATAGCAGGTATGTTGTCGGGTTAATTCCAGGTGCATGGCTTATTGTATGACTCTTGCTCATCTATTTAATTTTATTTACACACACTTCTGATTATTTTTGTTTTTATGTCTCGATTCTACACTATTCTAATAAATCTTGATTTATTGGAGAAGGAAAAACTCATGTGCGATAATTGATGATTATGGATTCGATCATTATGGAAATATCATGATAAGCAAGTTCAAAATTGCACATGATATGAGAGTATTTGTCTTTTTGTCCTTACATTTTTATTTTTAGTTTCATTTTAAACATTATGGACAATGTTTCATTTAAGTTTGAGGAAGACACTCGAGTTAATTCTTTCAATTTTTGAAATTCTTTTATGAATAAGATATTTAATTTTTTCTTTTATTCTTTGAAATTGCATTCTTTTTGGGCAATTGTTTTCTCTAAAAATGAAGATGAATTAACTTGAGAGTGATCACTTCATGATTTGTGAATTCTTGGATTTTGGAATACTTGTAATGGAACTATGCATAATCAATTTTATTAGAAAATTTAGGCATTTGAATAAACTTAATAAAAGATGCAAGTAATTTCTTAGTTAGTTTGATTAAGAAACTTGCTTGAATCATTATCCCTAGGACATGATTGCTTATTTAAATTCAAGTATATGCATGCTAGTTTGTTAAAAAAAAAAATCACTAATTCTAGGAAAGACATACAATCTTTTGATGTAAAATATTAATTCACATTTGATCAAGGAAATGATTAAGACATTATTTATGTTAACCCATTTAGCCCCCTCCATCTTATTATTTTTTCCTTTGTACCCTTTTTGTGCCTTGAAATACACCCTAAAATTGTATATGTTGGACTAGGATGGTTAACCCTAAGTCTTGGACCTCTTTTGATATTGACAAAGGGGATTGATCAATTCTAATGTTTCAAATTTAGTATTGTTTTGCAGTTTTTAGTTAGTCTTTACATTGGAAGTTGGATGGAGTTAAAAAATCTCCAAAGTAAGCTAGTGCCTCCTAATTCGCGATCGCAACTTGATAAATTGCAACTGCGAACTAGACTAAGGCAGGTTGACAAATTGGATAGACGTATTCACGGGCCACTTCTCTGCCGCGACCATTTAAAAGAAAGGAAAGCCAAAGTCACAAACGAATTCACAGTGTAAATCATGCCTCAGTCGCGACCGTGAATTTTGAAGTAACTCAAGAGGGAATCAAGTCTATAACCACAGCTTGACAAGTGTCCTAAATAACCGTTGGAAGACAAAAAATAACGATGGAAACTTTGTACAAATAAATTCGCATCCTTAGTCGCGGCTTGTACAAGAGAAATCGCGACCGCTACTTTTGAGAGCAGGTGAAAGACAACGACTATATTTTTCTAGTGAACTAATGAGAAGTTGCCACATGGACTAGTTATTAGACACAAACAGGGTTTTTCGCATGGAATTTGGATTTCACGACCGCGAATTAAGATTGTCAAGCATTTAACGCGAAAATTTGTCTAGCACACGTTGATGATTTTATACCAGTTTTATTGCAACATCTCTTTGGTGGGTAGAGACTATAAATACCTCACCAAACATATGTAAATGCAAGAGAATTGATAACTTTGTACCCAAACTCTTGCAATTTTGCTACTCAGTCTTTTCTATTCTTTAAATCATTGTTGGGTGTGAGCATAAACACCAATTGTAATAGGTTGTAATGTGAGTCTGTCAAAACCATAAGATACGTTGTACTGTGAGCATGTCAAAACACTAAGAGAGGTTTTTGTGTGAGCCTATTAAAACACAAGTGTAAATGTTGTTGTGTGAGCCTTCAAAACACAAGTGTAAAAGTTTGGTGTATGCTTGAAAACACCTTTGAAAGATAGTGGAACACCCAATTTCT
>CATIWR010178799.1:0-19187 GCA_949677035.1 Omphalea diandra | reverse complement strand
GTGTTTTCTAGGCTAACACAAAACCTCACTCAAGTGTTTCACTAGGCTCACACTTAAACCTTTCTAGAAGTGTTTTAACAGGCTAACACAAAACCTCACAACTTGGTGTTTAATGCTCACACCTAACACTTACAATTACATAAAGAAGATGAAGAAAATGAGTAGCAAAGATTGAGAGCTTTTAATTACTTGTAATAAATTTCTTAGCAACCTTTTTCACGACTGTTTGGTGGAGTATTTATAGCCAAACTTCACTAAAGAGACGTTGCAGATCATAGCTCATCAAATCTTTGAGACATGCTTGACAGATTTTGCATTAAATGCTTGTCAGGATGAAATCGCGGTCACTAATGCAGTTCGAGGTCGCGAAATCCAAATTCTTCAAGGGAAACCCCGTTTGTGTCTAACGACTAGTCCACGTGGCAGCTTCTTGTTAGTTTACTAGAAAAATATAGTCGTTGTCTTTTACCTACTTTCAGAAGTCGCGGTCGCGAGTTTTCTTACACAGGCCGCGATAGAGGACACGAATTCTTCTGCCAAAGTGGTTAACTTTCTTCCACTCAATTTGTGGTCGCTACCAATAAGATGTCTCCGCGATTTTTGACTTCCAACAGTCTTCTAGGACACTTGTCAGGTTGTGGTTGTGGACTTACTTCCCTCTTGAGTTACTTTGAAATTTGCGGTTGCGACTAAGGCGTGACTTGCACCGCAAATTCGTCTGTGTCATTTTGGCTTCTTCCTTTCCAAGAGTCGCGGTCGAGAATGACTCTGCGATTTCGCCTGCTTGAGTTTCGGCATGTTTTAACATGAGTCGTAGTCGCGAATCTTAGATTGCGGTCGCGATTTACATGTCACTTTGGAGTTTATCAACTCCTTTTATTTCTTCTTGAGAGATTGATTCATATCTGCAAAAACAACACTTATTTGAAATATTAGTGATGATCAATCTACTTTATCAAGATCAAAAGAGGTTATAAACCTAGGATTAATCATCCTAGTCCAACAAAATTAGATTTCATATAATGTGTTTTAGAAAATGAAAAGCTAACCAGAAAAAGTTTATAATAATTTTCCTTTCAACATCCAAATAGTTTAGCTACAAAAATCTCTTTCCTTCCCTTCCAATAAGTCTCATCTCACGTTGTTTGATTTGAACATCACATTGTTTAATTGGGTTAATTCATCATTAGGGTTCTCTCCCAAAATATATACTTAAAAAAGTTCAAGTGGCATGATGATCTAAATAAAGATGTCTTATACTATAAATAATTATAACTGAAGAGAAAATTTTAAAAAAAATTGAAAATGGATCTACAATCAATATTATAAACTAATCTATGTCCCGACTGTACCTAAATTCTGTCTTGTAGCAAAGTCCAAACTTATCCAATTCTTTCTTGCTTAGTCAGAATCAACATCTATTTTGTTTAGTGAAGTTCCAAGTGTCAATAACTTTCCAGAGGATCAACAAGTATCATACTTAATTCTAATAAACTATATTTTGTTATTAAGTAATTCCTGATGGTGTGAAGTCGAATTTAATATCATTAAGTTGCAATTATCAATCAACACTTTAAAAATAAATATTTAAGCATCACGTAGCCAAATGCCAAGATAGAACTTGGATAAGTTTGGACTTTGCTAAGGGATGTGCTCAAGAGAAATGGGATATCAACGCGGGACTTTTAAGTTTGCCCGGTTCAATAATTGCAATCCGTTATTTGTCATCAGCGGCTAATGTTAACAGCGGAACAGTAGTGACTGACTGTCAAAACGTTAGTAGTTATAGATTTCATTTTTTGAATTTTGATTATA
The DNA here is from genome assembly GCA_949677035.1 of Omphalea diandra. Taxonomy (NCBI): domain Eukaryota; kingdom Viridiplantae; phylum Streptophyta; class Magnoliopsida; order Malpighiales; family Euphorbiaceae; genus Omphalea; species Omphalea diandra. Next base: position 17,372 of record CATIWR010178799.1, on the reverse strand, counting down.
CTCTTAAATTATTAATTACTGAATTTTGTTGTGTTCTAAATCTTTTATATTTATAGATAAACCACGCTGATTGGGATAGATAAGATCCGATTGGCTTTAAATGGAAGGAACACTTGATTTATCGAATCTCACCTCCAAGAGCCATCAAAACCAATGAGTTCTTGAACGTGACAATCATGTGGAAGTTGAGGGCATATAGAGATTTTTAAAGCTATTTAACCTCAGTATCCACTTATCCTTCCAAACATCAAACCCACTTGCCAACAAGTACCATTCTCTACAACCCACCTAGTTGCTGATAAACTCTTCCGTGTATAACTGGAATTATAGCCTATTAAAGCTTGCAAGATGTTTGAATGCAGACAATACGTAGCTCAAAGAATGGAACACAATAATGAATCTTCATCTTGGTGCAAATGCCACATATGCTTTACGAACATCACAAAATTGAAGTAATGGGACACACCTTTAATTTGAAGGTCAGACGTTAGACTTTGGATAGGTTTAAGGCCACCAAGTATGGTGGCAAGTCTAACCTTGCAAAATACCTAGTAATCATCATTTGAATCTCATAAATATATCGTTATCTGCCAAGGTATGCAAAGGTCTTGATGGAAAGTAAGGGGACTCTTCTATAGTCGACCCTTCTCACCCATCACCCATCTATTTAAGCCCGCAGGAACCTGTCCTTAGAGATTCTCATTACTCATCCATTCTCATTCGTCTCATATTTTGTATTCTCATCATGCGTAGTGAGAATAACATTATACTTAAAATAAAGGTTATAAGCCTTCGTACAATCATCTATACTGATTCATAAGGAACCTCAAATATAATACATGTTTTAATAGAAATTGTGTATAACTAGAACAATATTACATAATTCATAACTTAAACATAAATAATTCTTTAGTGCAACTCATGTCCCTAAATCATTACAAATTACTTAGCCTTCCCCTCTAACCTCCTCGGAGGCTTCTAAACTTAAAATGTTAGATGGGATGGGGAATAAATGTCTTAACTTAGCAAGAATTACTAGTTAGCATGACATATCATTACCAAGCACACAAGTGTTTTTAGATTATTTAATCGTGCTCTTATACTACATGGCACATTTGTAGCACACTATATAAAAGCAAATGAAGGGTAGACCAAGTTATTGATTTGCCCACAGTTTTATGATTGGTGTATTATTGAACTTAAAAATCTTTTAACTGACTTAATTATGCTTGAGAGATTACTCTCACATCCAACCTTTACATATAGGAATAACTATTTTTTACTCACTCTTATTGCATTAGTTTTTCACGATTGACCATGGTCTAAAGGCAAATCAATTCATCCATAGGTCTCCTAATATATCATATATCAGTTATAATTAACCTAAACTAATGCACATATATTCAATGAACCATTTATGTCATTTTTCTTCTTTATTAAATCTCATACCATAATGACGCATGAATGTATATGAATTGAGGGAGGGAAAAGTAGTGAAATGCTATAATAAATAGAAATTACTTTTAACTTGCTACTTTTAACTTGCTATCTTTGCTTGAAGAAAAGTTTATTCCTTCACTCAAGAAACTTGGTCTCTTTCAAGCTCTTAAGGGTCCAGAACATATAATCACTTTATAAACAACCATACAAGAGATTAAAAGAAAACCAAACCACCCCCACGACCCCAACCCCGCCTGCCGCCCCGCCCCCCCCCCCACCCCACCATCTACCATGCATTTGGGCTTCTACTACCATAAATCTATCCCAAATGCACTAGGAATAAGTAGGAAAATATTACATACTTGATTTAAGAAGGATACTTGAAATAACTCTCTTAGGAGTTTAAAGAACAATTAGATTTCTAAAGAAGTTTGGGTAAATATTAAAGGAAACTTAATAATCTATATAAATCTTAGGGAAAAGTATGAAAACGTATAATGTAATTTCAAAGTTTTACACTTTTGGTCTTATGAAATTTTTTATGACAAAGTAGAGTATGAAGTCACTGTATTAACACATATAGTCCAAAATCACTAACACTATTGAAAATCTAGAGAAATAACTTATTTTGACCCTATAACTTTTTCGAATGTCTAATTTAGCCCAAATTTGTCCTAAAAATAAAAAAGAAGAATTTTTGTATATTTTATAAATAATAGGCCTAATGACTCAAAAACTCAAATCTTTAATCTGATTTTTAATTGCACTCAAAATTTTTAATTTCATCAATTCTACCCTAATTCGAAGGTATAGTGTTAACTGTACCTTAAGTTAAAATTGAATTTGGGGAAGTGCTTTTTAGACTAACTTGCCATACACATGAATAAAATTAAAACACATCAGTCAAGGCCTACTAAACATTTCACATCAAATTTAACTATGGTATAAATTAAATAATTAGGTTAAATTAAAAAAAAAAACATTAATCTCTCTTTCTACCATCAAAATCACATCTCCATCAACATCCATCAGTGACGCTTCTATCCGATTGTCCACTCTTACTTTGAAATGTGTAAGCATTCAAATCATAATTTTAATTTTTTTTCAAAGACCATTCTTGAAATCTAACTTTATACTCTTATAATTTTCATTTATTTTTTTTTAAATGTGACATTCTTTTTTAAAATAAAAAAAAATGAAAAGTTTATTTATTAATATATTTTTATGTGATTTATTAAATTCATCTAAATATATTTTGTTTATAACAAAATATAAAAATTATTCTTTTTTTTTAATTTTTAGGACAAATTTGGATTAAATTGGATATTTTAAAAGTTGCAGGGCCAAGAATAAGTGATTTTAGGGTTTTAAAAAGGTTGCTATATACCAAATGATCCTAAACGGGGATATATGTATAAAAATAGGTTAAGATAAGCATTCAAGATTGAACAACCACATTTAGTTGAGATTTAATAGGCATTCCACAAATAGAAAACCTTGCCAAATCATAACCATATATCACCATTCAATAATGCTAAGATTTCTCATTTTAGGCAAAAGATCGAATGGCTTAAGGACATTCTGGATGGGTTGAATTGAATGGATGTTCAATGAATTAGAAAGACATAAAAACCTTCCAATCATACTAAATGAACACTTATCATGCTTGTTGGACTAGGTTGATTTAACTTAAGTCATGAACCTCTTTTGATATTGACAATAGAGATTGATCAGTACTAATGTTTTCATTTAGTGTTGTTTTGCAGATTATAAGTTAGTTTTTTTCATTGAAAGTTGGATGGAATTCAAAATCTTCAATCTTGTAAAGTTCATCCAAATTTGCGGTGTGTATATTCTAAATCGTGACTGTGAATCAGTCACAAAGATGGATGAAGCTAGATGAGAGAAATTCACGAGCAAATTCACAGTTGCAACATAGCTGAAGGAAGTGAGCTTGAGTCACAGAGGAATTCACAGTGGGTATCACATCTTGATTCGTGATTGCGACTTTCATAGTGACGAAGGAGGGAACTAAAGCCACAGCCACAACGTGCCAAGTGTCCTAGGTAACCGATGAAGATAACAAATTGCGAGGGCGAATATTTAGTAGCGACCGTGACTCAAGAAGTTGTAGTTTCCTCACCAAACAAAGGAATTTATGGACTTAGTCACACGCAAGACATAGTTATCTCACGACCGCGACTTTTGATAGTTATTAGAACACAACAACTATATTTCTTGGACAACCAATGGACAACTGACATGTGGACTAGCCATTAGACACAAACAAGGCTTTTCGCTGAAATTTTCAACTCCACAATGAAAATTGGAAATTTGTGACCGCAAAATAGTAGTAACAACCATGACTTCTGCCTGACAAGCATTTAATGCTAAATATGCCTAGCATATCTTGGAGATTTGTTGATAGTTTAGACCAACGTCTCTTTGGTGGATATGAACTATAAATACTCCACCAAATAGATATTAATGGAAGAAAATTCATTAATTTGTAACAAAAACTCTTGCCAATTTGCTACTCAATCTTTCATTCTCATTTATATGTAGTTGATTATTAGGTGTGAGCAATAAACACCATTGTAAAAAGGTTGTGAGTGAGCCTAGAGTAAAAACTCTTATGAGAGGTTTTAGTGTGAGCCTATAAAACACTTGTGAGAGGTTTTTGTGTGAGCCTAGAAAATACAAGGTGTAAGGTTTCTTGTGTGAGCCATAAACACAAGTTGTAAAAGTTTGGTGTGAGCTTGGAAACACCAGTTGAGTTGAGTAAAATACCCAATTATAGAGAATTGAAAAGTGGATGTAAGGTTTGTTAACACTCGACCGCTATAAACACTTGTGTCAATTTCTCTCTTCTCCTTCATAACTTCTTAAACACATTTATCTTTCATTTTAATTTTTAATTGACCACTAATTCAACCCCCCTTCTTAGTGCCTTAGGCCAACAAGTGGTATTAGAGCCAATTCTCATAAAAAACCTTAATTGAGTGAGTAAAGATGAATGGCAGAAGAAGGAATCCATACACACCTTAAGCCTTATTTTGATAGAGCAGACTATACTCATTGAAAGTATAGGATGGAGATCTATCTAGACACCGATATGGATGAAGAAGTTTGGTAGGGTTCTCACAAATCATGAGATAAACTCCAAAATTCTAAAGTCTTTACCTCTTGAGAAATTTGGTACTAGAGTATGTAGTATCCAAGAGTCCAACCCGAAAATAGGGAAGGTGCCAATGGATGTTTTGATAGGCAAACTCTTGACTTATTAGTTGGCCTTAAAGAAAGATGAGGAAATAAAGAAAATGAGAGGCCAAGGAGAAAAATATGAGAAACAAGAAAGGAAGACATTGGCACTTAAATCATCTTCAAAGGAAAAGGAAGTAGAAATAACCTCAAGTGAAAAAGAGAATGATAAAGAGGAGGAGGAACTTGCAACACTCTCTAGAAGACTAAGGAGTTTATTAGAAGAAGAAAAGAAATAAGGAACTTTAAGAAAGCAATTCTTAATCCTAAAGAGAGATCAACCGATGTCACTTGCTATGAGTATGGCAAGCAAGGCCACATTAAGTATGATTGCCCCAAGCTAAAGAAGAAGAAGAAAAGGGACAAAGAGAAGAGGAAAAGATTTAAAGCCATTTGGGATGATAGCTCAAGTGAAGATGATGAAGAAGAGGAGATTGCTAACATATGCTTCATGGCTCAAAAGGACTCTCCTAATAAGGTAAACACTTCATCTTGTTCTAATTTTGAATATGATGATTTAGATGATGTAGATGATGAGCTTCTAGAAGCACTTACAATGAAATGTGACAAATATAAGTCATAAATGAAAACTTATAAGAGGAAGTGCATAAAATTAGAGGATAATTACAAATCCCTTAATAGCCTTATAAGTGAATTGAGGGCTTCAAATGAAGAACTCAAAAAATCTATAGAAAATCTTTCCAAATTATCTTCATCACTAGCTTCATTAAGAAAAGAGAATGATTCTTTAAAAGGAGAAGTCATTGAGCTTAGAAGTTCTATCTCTAAATTTCATAAGGGTAAAGAAGCTTTGGATACACTCATAGTATCATAAAGGCCTTCCTTGATTAGGCATGGTCTAGGCTTCAATGAAGCCTCAACCTCCACACCTACACACACTACATTCATTAAAGCCTCAACACCTCAAACTTCAAGTATTGAGGTTATTGGAAAGAAAAGTACCCAAAGCACTAAACCCCTAATGCCTAAGGGCAAAGGGAAAGTGCAACAAGGCTCAAAGCTTATTTCTAAAAAGGCCAATCAAGCTTACATGTACAATAAGAATCATGTTATCCTAACACACATAAAAAATACACATCTACACTTATACATGCATGCTCATGTTCTCACACACATCACATAGATATGAGAAAATCCCCCACTCATACCAAAGCATTACATAGAAGGAAGACATATAAGTCTAAAGTCAAATGCCATTATTGCATGAGATATGGACACATTAATGTTTACTGTTATATTAGGAAGACACATCTCAAATTGGAGGATCCTTCAAAGCCTAACCCCTTAGGACCCAAGTATGCTTAGGTACCAAAGAATAGATGATTTATTTATGTTGTGTAGGGGTGTTTAGCAGCCACCAATGAATAGTGGATGCTCAAAACACATGACGAGTACTAGAAAGCTATTCATAGCCCTAAAGGAAAAATAATGGGGTAATGTCACATTTGGTAATAATGCCAAGGGTAAGGTAATTTGCATTGAAACCATTGGTAAGAATGGTTGCTCTTTAATTAATGATGTTTTGTCAGTTGATGGCTTACAACATAATTTGCTTAGTGTAAGTCAATTATGTGACAAAGGTAATAAAGTCACCTTTGACCTTAGAGAATGCCAAGTTACCATATTAGTAGTTAAAAAGGTTATTTTCATGGGTAAAAGGAAAGACAATACCTATCTAATTGACTTAGACAATTTGGCTAACCAATCTTTTAAGTGTCTTATGTCTCTTAGTAATGAAGCTTAGTTATGACATAGAAGACCTGGACATACTAGCATGGAGCATTTATAAAGCTTATCTAAAGGAAAGCTAGTGGAAGGTCTTCCCAAGCTAAGTTTCTTAAAAGACAAGACATGTGGTCCTTACCAAATGGGGAAGCAACATAAATCTTCCTTCAAAGCTAAAAAATGTTGTAAGTTCATCTAAACCCCTTCAATTAATATATGTGGACTTGGTAGGACCTATTAGGAGTGCTAGTTTAGGTGGAAACCATTATGCACTAGTCCTAGTTGATGATTACTCTAGGTTTACTTAGGTATCCTTTCTAGCTCATAAGTATGATACCTTTGATGATTTAAAAGTTTTGCAAAAAGAATTCAAAATGAAAGGGTTACTTCATTTCTTCTATAATAAGTGACCATAGAAGGGAATTTCAAAATGATACTTTTGAATCTTATTGCCAAGAGAATGAGATTTTTTACAACTTTTCAACTCCTAGAACACCACAATAAAATAGTGTTGTAGAGAAGAAAAATAGAACACTAGTAGAGATGGCTAGAACTATGCTCAATGAGTATTCTTTGCTAAATTACTTTTAGGCCGAAGCCATTAATACTTTGCGTTATATTGCAAATAGAGTTTTTAAAAGACCTATTCTCAATAAAACATCTTATGAGCTATGGAATGGTAGAAAACCCAAGATATCATACCTAAGAGTTTTTGGATATAAGTGATATATTGAACACTAAGGATAATCTTAGGAAATTTGACCCAAAAACTAATGAGGGTTTATTCTTAAGAGATTCCACTTCTAGCAAGGCCTATATAGTCTTTAATAAAAGTTTAATGGTTGTTGAAGAGTCTATGCATGTTGTATTTGATTAATCTAGTGAACTTGATATTGGGAAAGGTTTGTTTGTTGATAATCTTGTAGGTGATTTTGAAAAATTGGATTTAGAGCACACTACAAGAAAGAAAGATAAGGATAAAGATAAAAGTGAATCATCAAAAGTGGATGAGGAACCACAACATCAACAAAAAGCATTGCCAAGTCAAGATTTACCCAAGGATTGAAGATTCTCCAAGTATCACCCTAAAGATTTAATTATTGATGATACTTTAAAGGGTGTAAGTACTAGATCTCAACTTAATCTTTTAGATAATAACCTTGCCTTTTGTTTCTCAATTTGAGCCAAAATTGATTGTGAGACTCTTGATGATGAGAGTTGGGTAATTGTTGTACAAGAGAAACTTAACCAATTCGAGAGAAACAATGTATGGAAACTTATTCCTTGGCCTAAAGAACACCCAATTGTAGGTTGCAAATGGTTGTTTAGAAATAAGTTAGATGAGCAAGGATTCATCACTAGGAATAAAGCTACATTGGTTGTAATTTACAACGAAGAGGAATGCATAGACTATGATGAAACCTATGCCCCTGTAGCAAGGTTAGAGACTATTAGGATTCTTTTAGCTTATGCATGCCATATGAATTTTAAATTATTTCAAATGGATGTTAAAAGTGTTTTTCTAAATGGAGTTATTAAGGAGGAAGTTTATGTTAAACAACCTCCTGATTTTGAATAAAAGTGTTTTTCTAAATGGAGTTATTGAGGAAGTTTATGTTAAACAACCTCCAGATTTTGAATTACATAGTTTTTCAAATCATGTTTTTAAATTGAATAGAGCCTTACATGGGTTGAAACAAGCTCCAAGAGCTTGGTATGAAAGGGTTAGTCCATTTCTTTTGAAAAATGATTTTGAAAAGGGAAAGGTGGACACAACTTTATTTGTAAAAAGGCAAAAACATGATACACTAATAGTACAAATTTATATTGATGATATCATTTTTTGTGCTACTAACGAATCTCTTTATGAGGATTTTACTAAATGTATGACTAGGGAATTCAAGATGAGCATAATGGCAGAGCTCAAGTTTTTTCTTCATTTAGAAATCAAGCAAACCAAAGAAGGGATTTTCATCAACCAAGCAAAATACACAAAGGACATACTCAAGAAACTTTGCATGGATGGATGCAAAGTAGCAAAAACACCCATGAGTGGTACCATTAAATTGGACAAAGATGAATTGGGTAAGAAAGTTAATGAAAAGAGATATCGAGGTATGATCAGGTCTCTACTTTATCTTACTAGTTTAAGACCTGACATTATGTTTAGTATATGTATATGTGCTAGATTTCAATCATGTCCCAAATAATCACATTTAAATGCTGTTAAAATGATTTTTAAATATTTATATGGCACATTACACTTAGGTCTATGGTATCATAGAGATTCAACTTTTAGTCTCATAGGTTACTCGGATGCGGATTACGCTGGTAGTCTATTAGATAGAAAGAGCACTTTTGAAACTTGCCAACTTATAGAAGAATGTTTAGTGTCTTGGTTTAGCAAAAAGCAAATTTCAATTGCCTTATCCACCGCTGAAGCTGAGTATGTAGCTATGGGTTATTGTTGCACCTTAGTGCTTTAGATGAAATAATAATTAAATGATTATGGCAAAGTTGTTGATCACATTCCTATCAAATGTGACAACACTAGTGCGATTAATCTCTTTAAGAATCCCATCCAACACTCTAGGAGTAAACACATAGATATTAGGCATCGTTTTCTCATAGATCATATCCAAAATAGTGATGTTGTGTTAGAATTTATAAACACAAATCATCAACTTACAAATATTTTCACTAAACCTCTTCATGAAGAAAGGTTGAACTTCATTAAGAGAGAATTGAGAATGCTTGATGGAAGCTCCCTAAAGTGAAAAGCTTGATCTTTGTTTGATTGCTATATGTTTAGTTGTATGTGATATTTATCATTTGATGTCTCTAATATAAATGCAATTGTGCTCTTTTTATGTCAATTTGCATCAATATATTAAGTGGATCACAATTTGAAACGTCAAATTTTGCTTTTTCATTATTATCCTTCTTGCCTTGTAATTCGCCATCACTATCCTTGATTCATGGTTGTAAATTATAAGTTCATTTTACCTGACTGACAACCATTAATTTGCAGTCACGACTTTTGCTCTCCATCATGAATTCTATCAAAATTCAAAATTTGACCATTGTACACGTCGGTTCTAGAGGATTTTTGGTCTGTTAATCACATTTTTTAGAAATACCAGTCACGACTTCTAATTAGCGATCACAATTTCTAGTAACTGCCACACATTAATTTGATTTGACTATCAACCATTTCCAACTCTTCATTAATCACATTCTAGCCATTTATAGTTGTTTATACACCCTTTCTATGGCTATATAAACCTCATAAATAGTGATTTTCATCATTATATCCTATACCAAATCATCTATCTTCTCTCCTACTCTCAAACCTTTCTAAATCTTTATACTCTTCCCAATGGCTCCTAAGAAAGCTTCAAGATCAGAGAAGGGCAAGACAGTAGCCCAACCCTTTGCACCACTAACCCTATAAAGGGATTAAAAAAGAGGAGAAGGATCGTTATAAAGCCAATGCCTATAAAATCATCATTCTAAACAAAATTCCCTCTACCTTTCTTCTATAGTCTCTTGGGATCAATGATGAGATTCATGCATTTCTTTCCAACTTGGGATGAAATGGATTCATCTTTCATGATGAACCCAGATATGAAAAGATCGTAAGAGAATTCATGTGTACGATAACTCTTAGTCACAAAGCTAAATCCCACACCGGACAATATAGGTTAGTATTTTAAGCTTTTGGGATCCTTATTTTATCACTTTTGAACAATTATCCAACCTTTTTCATCTTCAAGTCGGAGAAAACATTCCATTCATTATCTTCGCACTTGATGTTATTTACTCTGAATTTTGGTCCGAAATTTTTATTGAGACCAAACATGATCCTAAAACTTCATTAGCCAAATACATCAAAAACTTTCCTTTTTGGTTACTTCACTGTATTATCACCTTCTCTATTAATGCTAGAGGTGATGGTAATGAAAAAGTATCTCAAAAGAATCTTGTATTTCTTTTTTTTCTTGAAAAAAACAAACATATCCAATCTGATCACGATCTTGTGGATCAATTGATCCACATGAGCATTAAACCTAAGAGCCAATTTCTCTTTCCTTTCCATGTAACAACCATTTACAGATTTGTTGGTGCTCTTAATGAGGAAAATGAAAAATTGCTCACTAAGAAACTCCTTTCTTCTTACAATTTTCTAAACCTCACCTATATTATCAATGCTAAAGCCATTCACCCGAACTTCTATGCCTATACTTTGGGTGCTTTTGGGGCCAAAAAGATGGAAACATCTCAAGCCTCTAAAAGAAAGAGGTCTGTCATTTAAGAAGGAGCACTACTAGCCCCACCTCCTCGACCAAAATCTAAGTCTAAACTTTCTCTTGCCACCATCAACCAAAAGTTGGATAAGGTGATGAGGATGTTGAGGAGGAGATTTCTCCTTATTTCTCACCTCCACAGTAATCTGGTGGACTTGCAAGAGAAGATGAGTGTTCCTCCCTGCCATCTTCACAATTTCGTATATTATGAGGATACACCAGAGGAGGAAGACAACCAAGAGGTTGAAGATGGAGACGAAGCTAAAGGAGGAGACGATAATGAATAACAAGATGATTCTAGAGATAATGATGATTCTCCAATCTTTTAAACTAGGATTTTTTGTATTTTTCTTTGTCTTTCATGTAAAGTTGTTGATCCCACAACTTATAAATAAATAAAAATGTTTGTTTTGCAATCCTTTGTCTCATCTGTTATGTGTTTGAATTTATTTGTTTTGATGATTGTAACTCTTATGTTTATTGTAATTCTTATGATTCTATGAATTAATATTTACTCCTTATGTTCACTTTGTCCCATTTTTATGCATTTTATTTGCTCTTCTCCATGTACCCTCTTTTTGATCTTGCCAAAGGGGGAGAAAATTGTATGAAGAAAATAATTTGGAAGAGAAAAGCATAAGTTGAGGGGGATCATTGTTTGTCAGTCATACTTAAAATTTTACTTTGATCATTATGAAAAGCACAAGTTGAGGGGAGCATTATTTGCCACTCATATTTAAAATTTGACTTCGATCATTAACTAGAAATTTTTTAAGTATTCATTGAATCATTCACCATTCCAACTTCACAACTCATGCACCTATTTTCCCTTAAGATCAATCTATGTTGTCAAAATAAAAAAAAAGGGAGATTGTTGGACTAGGTTGGTTTAACCTAAGTCATGAATGTCTTTTGATCTTAACAATAGAGATTAATCAATATTAATAATTTCATTTAGTGTTATTTTGCATATTATAAATTAGTTTTTTCATTGAAAGTTCGATGGAATTCAAAATCTCTAACCTTGTAAAGTTCATCCAAATTTGTGGTGTGTATATTTTAAATTATGATTGTGAATCAGTCACAAGGATGGATGAAGCCAGAGGAATTCGCAGACAAATTTGTAGCTGTGACAGAGCCGAAGGAAGTGAGCTTGAGCCACAGAGGAATTCGCGGTGGGTATCACGTCTAGATTCATTAATTTGTAATAAAAACTCTTAGCAATTTGCTACTCAATCTTTCATTCTCATTTACGTGTAGTTGATTGTTAGGTGTGAGCAATAAACACCATTGTAAAGAGGTTGTGAGTGAACCTAGAGTAAAAACTTTTATGAGAGTTTTTGGTGTGAGCCTATAAAACATTTATGAGAGGTTTTTGTGTGAGCCTAGAAAACACAAGGTGTAAGGTTTCTTGTGTAAGCCATAAATACAAGTTGTAAAAGTTTGGTGTAAGCTTTGAAACACCAATTAAGTTGAGTAAAACACCCAATTTTAGAGAATTGAGGAGTGGATGTAGGGTTTGTTAACACCCGAACCACTATCAACACTTGTGTTAATTTCTCTCTTCTCCTTCATAACTTTTTAAACTTATTTATCTTTCATTTTAATTTTAATCAACCGCCAATTCAATCCCCTTTCTTGGTGCCCTAGGCTAACAATGCTAGTAACTATTCCTTGAGTAATTACCTTCCACCTTATTTTTTAACCCATTGTCAACGATCTAAAACATATTTTAACACTTCTAAAACACATTAAATATGATTAAGAAAACATAAGCATTACAATTTCATTCTTTTAGCAAACACGACATAGGTACATGATTGAAAAAGTCTAAAATAACACCTAAGGTGTTATAAGCTCCCCCTAAAGAATATTCATCTTTGAATATTCAAAGAGCTCATATTAAAAAAAAATCTAATAGCACTAAAATAAGTGGGGATATGACTTTAACATCTTATCCTTGACCTCTTATGTACACTCCTCAATGCCATGATTAATGTGAAGGACCTTAAGTATAGGGATCTCCTTGGTGAAAAACATTAAATTTGTCCATAATCCTAATGGGATACTTCTATATGTAATCTAGAGTTGTTTCAATTTGTGCTTTAATGATCATATATGTAAGACTAGGCACATACATTCTAGCCATGGATAATTGGATGAATATTCTTAAAGTTTAATGCTAAACCTAACTTATAATAGAGTTTTTACACTCCTTGTGTAATCTTAAAAGGCTAACATATTGAGGTGCTAACTTCCCTTTCTTGCCGAATCCCATAACCCTTTCACTGGAAAAACTTTGAGAAGTATAAATGCACTAACCTCAAAATATGCATTTCGACATATAAGGTTTACATAAATCTTTTAATGACTATCATTTATCCTTAACTTCTCTTTGATCAATAACATTGCTCAATTTGTCATTTGGATAAAATATATAATGATTAGAACTCCTTCACCAACCTTCTCCTATCATATAAGAGATTTAGATTTTCTCCCATACAATGCCTCATATGGTTCCATCCTAATGCTAGAATGGTAATTATTATCATGCATAAACTCTAACAAAGTTAGGTGTATCTTTCATAAACCTCAAAATTGAGAGCATACATATGAAGCATGTTCTTTAATGTCTAAATCACCCTCTTAGATTATCCATTAGTTTGAGAATGGAAAACCATGCTGAAAGCCAACCTTGTAGCCATCTCATGTTGTAAACATTACCAAAACTTTAAAGTGAACTAACATCCTTTGTCAAAAATAATCAAAATATTACTCCATACATGTATAAAATATGATATGCGTATAACTTATGCATGCGTAAAATTTGATATGTGTATAACTTAGCCAACTTGTCAATTGAATAGGTGTCTCCCATTGGAATGAAATATGTTGTCATACATTATCTTAGTTAAATGATCCCAATCACCTAAATAGATTCATACCTTTTGGAATCAGGTAATCTCATTATGAAATCCATAAAAATTTGCTTTCGTTTTTACTCTAGAATGATGAGAGGATTCAACTACCTTACTAGTTTTTGGTTACTAACAAGTCATAAATTAGATCACAAATTGAACAATGTCTCTCTCTTCATCTTCTTCCCCTAATAGATGGGCCTCAAGTTATGGTACATCTTGATAGCTCCAAAATGGACATTGTAAGTGATATTGTGTGTTTCATTGATAATGTCATCTAGAAGTTCATCCATTATAGGAACACAAAGCCTCTTACAATAATAAAGAACTCTTTCTAAATCAAGGTTGAAATATAAAGCCATGCCTCTCCTAATTGCACTCATTAATTAAACCAACTCAAGATCCAAATGTTGAGTTGCTTTGATCTTTTTTAATAACATTAGATGCACATTCATTTACAACTTAACACCTTGATTAAGCTCTACATGTACATCCCTAGTCATTAGTATTATTTTCATATTAATATATGGCAAGCTACCGAAGGACTTACAACTTAATGTATTAACAACCATATTAGCCTGACCCAAGTGGTAAGAAATTGCATAATTATTATCATTAAGCAACTCCACTCATCTTTTTCTTTACCTTTGTGAGTGCTTATTGTTATGCTTGAATGAGTGAACTTTGCTTATGACTAGTCACACTATTTTTAACCCATAAGGAACTAAGGAGATAGAGGGTATTTAAAGCCTAGGATCCATGAATCAACTTAGGATCATATAAGGTTTTGAACTCAATTTTAGAAAATTTTGGAAATTTAAGCTATTTTTATTTTTTTTTCTTCATTTTCATGTTTATAATTATAAAATTTTAATAATTTAATGATGATTAGATATGTTTTAATGTGTTTTAAGAGATTATTTGATGTATATATTAGTATTTTAAAGAGAAATAATTTTATATTAATGAGATTATTATTTTAATTAGGTTATGTTATTTATTAAGAATTATGTTTAATGAATACTATATATTTAAGAATTTAATTTAAATAAGTATTTGATAATATTTAATATTTTGAGGATAAATTTTATGTAAAAAAAATATATATTTAATGATGTAAGGACTTAAGATACCACATTAATTATTTAAGTATGAATTTATTTGAGATTTAAGAAATTTATTGAAATTAATTTAAGTTAATATGAATATGTAATTTAATGATTTTATGTAAATTAAATTAACTAAATGTTTAATAAATTAAATTAAATTATGTTAAGGATATTAATTATTTAAGTTAATTTGATTTAGATTAATAATATTATTAAAGTAATATGATGTATTTAATTATGCATGTGAAAATAATTATTTATGTAAATAGATTTTTAGTAATTTGAAAGATTAAATTATTTATGAGATATAGTTATGTTATAAAATAATTAAATTATGGACGATTTATTATATGATTTAAGTTAGTTTAACATTAATTTATTTAACTGAAAATATTATTTAATTATTTCTTGTCACATATTAATTATAAGACATATGGCCATATGCATTATAGTAAAACAATCACTATCAATGTGTGCATGTTGATGTTTATGCATATATTATACATAGGCAGGCACATATTGTCTCCTAGGGACATACCTCTTAAGCATATAAATCCTTTGCCTATATGCATTATTATATCTTCTGTCATGAACTTGAGATATATGCATATAAGAGTGATCTTGTCTAGTCATTATAGGGATAGAGCCTAGGTGTATAGTTTTGCACATTTTTCCTCCTTATCCTATATGATGAATGCATAAATGCGTGAATAACTTTAAGATTAAGGGCTTTTATATATGTTGGTACTTTTAGCCTAGTTTTATGCCTTTGAGCTTATGCACATGCATTGCTCTGTCATAAGAAATTATATGTTTGAGCATAAATTCTAGCATGCAATACCTTCCAATGGATGGAAGAGCAAAAATAAAAGTGGATGCTTGGATGAAGCCAATTTCATGTTTATCTAAATGATCATTTTAGGCATCCATAGTTGAAATCAACTTTTCCTTTCCTTTTAAAAATCAATAAATATTTTATTTTAAGTTCATGCTTTCCTTTTTTAAATTCTTAACTGCTTTTGGAAATACCTTAACATCTTTTAAAATCAACATTTTCTTTATCAGGTATGAAAGAGTTGTTTTCTAATTTAGAAAATTTTCCTTTAAGCTAGGAAAAAGGGATTTTCAAAGATATATTTTTTGGAAATCCTTAAACAATCTATAGTTATATGTGTAATAAGCTCATATAATTGATCACATAAGAGAATCAAATGTATTTACCTCACTATTGTCCTCTTTTTCACTCTCAACTTTTTTGCATTTGATTATTAACCATAAAGCACAAGTTCATCCTATATTCAATTAAGCTTTCTTCTTTTTCTTAAGAGATTAATGAAGTTGAGCATTTTGAGCCATTATATCTTATTGATTAACCTTTTTATAAATTAATGAGCAAAAAGTATATCTCTACTTCTTCTTGACAATAATTAAATCTTTCTTATTCATCTTCTTGAAGTGAGGAGATACCATTATAGATGGAATCAAAACACTTTTAAAATTCTTTGTAATTTGTGCAGTTAAAGATTTAGCACAATCAACTTTATCAAGAGACTTCATAAATTTTGTATAACTCTTATGTTTCAAAAATACATGTAGTTCTTATGTCACTCCATTCTTCTATAGATTTGGGCACAAAGGCTTTGTCTACCTTCTTGGTGGGAATTTTTCTTCCATCTTCTACAATGTCCCATAGCTCTATAGCTTTGCCATTAAGAAATGTTTACATGTGATTTTTCTAACAAGGATAGTTAGTACCTTAAAAAATGTGAGTCATAAAGATTGATTGGCTTCAATGGTGGGTAAATAGGTGCAGCAAATATTATGTAATTTAACTTTAATCGTTGATCACACACAAAGATAAGAAGAGATAATAAAAGTGGCATAAAGATTGATGAAGGTTTCAGAACAATCCTCTTTACATCCTCTCCTATAGATACCTACTTGTTGAACTAGGATAATCAATCCTAGGTTTAGAACCTCTTTTGATCTTGACAAAGTAAATTGATCATCACTAATATTTCAAATAAGTGTTGTTGTTGTAGAATTAAATCAATCTCTCAAGAAGAAATGAAGAAGTTGATGAATCCCAAAGTAACATGTAGATCGCGACCGCGACTCATGTTAAGACATGCTGAAAATCAAGCAGGCGAAATCGCAGTCAGATTGACACAGATGAATTCGCAGTAGAAGTCTCAGTTGAGTCGCGACCGCGAATTTCAAAGAAATTCAAGAGGGAAGCAAGCCCACAACCACAACCTAACAAGTGTCACATAAGA
The DNA here is from genome assembly GCA_949677035.1 of Omphalea diandra. Lineage (NCBI taxonomy): Eukaryota > Viridiplantae > Streptophyta > Magnoliopsida > Malpighiales > Euphorbiaceae > Omphalea > Omphalea diandra. The sequence goes on along the minus strand of CATIWR010178799.1, from coordinate 315 downwards.
CTGTTGGAAGTCAAAAATCACGGAGACATCTTGCTGGTAGCGACCGCGATCTTTGTGGAAGAAAGTTAACCAATTTGGCAGTTGGATTCGCGGCCTCTGTCGCGTCTTGTGCAAGAAAAATTCGCGACCGCGACTTCTGAAAGTAGGTGAAGGACAATGGCTATATTTTCCTAGTGAACTAATAAGAAGCTGCCACGTGGACTAGCCACTAGAAACAAATGGGGTTTCCCTTGAAGAATTTGGATTTCGCGACCGTGAAAGGCAGTAGCGACCGTGATTTCACCCTAACAAGCATTAAATGCAAAATCTATCAAA
>CATIWR010178788.1:0-13055 GCA_949677035.1 Omphalea diandra | reverse complement strand
TTATACTTTAAAATAAGCTCTATAACACCATTATTTATGATGTTATAACACGCACACAATATAAAATAATTTGTCATGCAACTATACAAACACTACATATATGTTCAAGTGTCCCAAATGCAACGGTACAAGTGTCATTATTGTGCTTCTACAATTCACATGTCTAAATGATTATTTATACAATGCACATGTTCATGTGAGATTTTAGATCATTTATGCAATGAATATGTTCATGTGATAATACCAATGAATGTGGATAGGGATATTACATAAACTATTTAATCAAATGAACAAGATATTCCCACACATAATGAAGACATTTCTAATGAAGATACCTTTTCCTCTCTTTAAGTACACACATTCAAGGGCCATTGGATATTCCTTAGGTAAGTACCCTCAAAAGCTCTAATTATCACTTGTTACCTATGCCATCTTATTCTTTGCCTCCTAAACAAAATCATGGTAAACAACCTGACATATACTCTCCATATAGGAAAGCAAAACATTTAATAACCAAGTATGTCTCTACTTAGGCTATCATTACAACATTAAGCCTTCGTAAATCAGATGAAGATCACAAGGAAACCCAAAAAGGTTGAAGAAGCACTAGAAATCCAAAATGGGAAGAGGCAATACAAGTTTAAATGGATGCATTGCAAAAAAAAAAAAAAAAACATATGAAGCATTATGTCACTTAGGAAAAAAAAAACTAGTTGGATGCAAATGGATATTCATTCTCAAGCACAAAGCAGATGGGACAATTAATCGATGCAAAGCGAGGTTAGTAGCACAGGGATATACACAATTATTTGGCATTGATTACCTAGAAACTTTCGGCCTAATTGCAAAGATAATAATAATTAGAGTCTTATTATCATTGGCAACAAATTTTAATTATTCGTTGAAGCAAATTTGATGTGAAAATGCCTTTTTAAATGGGGACTTAGAAGAGGAAGTGCATATTCCTTTTGGTTTCAAAACTTCCCAAGCTACAGACAAACTGCGTAAATTATGAAAAACATTGTATGGATTAAAACAACCACCAAGAGCATGGTTTGGGAAATTTATAGATTCTATGAAAAGAAATGGGTATCACCAAGAAAACTCAAATCTTAACTTGTTCATCAATCACAAAAATGGTAAAGCTACTCTCCTAATCATCTATGCAAATGATATGATTGTAGTAGGTAATGATGCAAAAGAAATAAAAAATCTTCAAAAATATTTATCTTTTAAATTTGAAATGAAAGATTTATGAGGATTGAAGTATTTCTTAAGGATTGAAATTGTAAGATCTAAAGAAGGCATATACCTATCCTAATGAAAATATATACTTGATTTCTTATTTGAAAAAGGTATGCTAGATTATAAACCTAATCAGACTCCTATTGTTCAAAATCATCACCTTGTCATTTATCCAGATCAAGTCTGGACAAACAAGATCATTATCAAAGGTTCGTAGGGAAGTTAATCTATTTATCCCATACATAGCTAAAGATTGCCTATGCAGTTAGTCTGGTAAGTTAGTTTATGCATGAACCTAGTGAGGACCATATTGCTGCTATTATGAAGATTTTTAGTTATTTAAAAGGGATACCTTGAAAAGGTTTAACCTTTAAGAAGCATAGGCATATGGAAATAAAAGGGTATACTAATGTAGATCAGGCTAGGAATATCACAAATCGTCAATCAACCTCTAGGTACTTCACATTTATACGAAAAAATGTTGTCACATGGAGGAGTAAAAAATAAAATGTTATGACAAGGTCATTAGCAGAAGCAAAGTATAGATGCATGGTTTATGAAGTATCGAAACTATTATGGATTAGATTATTGCCTATCACCCTTAAAGAGCCTATGCTTTTTTATTGTGACAATAATGTAGCTCGGGAAATAGCAAATAATCCAGTGTAACATGATCGAACTAAACACATCGAAGTAGATAAACACTTCATCAAGGAAAAGATGAACCAGAAGTTGTTGGACATTCCCTTTGTTTGATCTAGCAAACAATTGGCAGATGTTCTAACACATGTTGTTCCTATGGAAGTCTTTCAGAGTCACTTGACAAGTTGGGCTTAAAAGACATCTTTGCACCAACTTGAGGGGAGCGTCAATGTGATTGTAGGGATATTTGTTATAGAAAGATTCTTGATTTGCTTCTTAATGTAATCCATTAATTTAGGATGTGTACCAAACATATACCTTGTAATCCTCTATATATTTTTTCCTCTTTGATAGAAGAATACATAGAAAAAATCATTCTATCAAAACTCCAAGTTTGACAGAGTTCTAAAATATTTGGATTTGTTTAAGTTTGGATCACATATTTTCTTGAGTAATTGTGGGTGTGTCAAATTGCAACATCAGATTAACGTAAAAAAAAAAAGAAGGAAATTTAGATTATTTTAAAATTAATTTTTTGAATTTCAAATAAGATTGGATCATTCATAATTTTGACTTAATTTCTTAAATAGTTTTTAAATATTTAAATAATTTAAATCACATCAAATTTGAGTCAATTTAGATTGAATTAAAATTGAATTAATTAAGTTTTAGGTTTAAGTCAATTTGATATAAAATTTTTTGACTCATTTATGGTTCAAGTAGTTTCAAGGTTCTTTCCTTTATTGAGACCTTTTTTTTTTCTTTTTCCAAATAAGTTCGTACATAATTTTCAAGTTGATAGGAAACCGCTAGTTCTAGTCTTGTCTAATGCACATTAACCTAATTTCAAAGAAGTTACTTCTTCCAAAATTAAATATTCTGAAATTTTATTTTCTATAAAAATATAATAAATTTATAAATGATTTATAATTTCTTAAAAGCGTGACTTTTTTTTTTTGTTGGTTGCACAAATTTTCGCTAAATATTACATCAAGAATTCATGGATAACACCTTATAGCATTAAATTGAAACAATAAAATAAATGAGATTTATTGTTTTCACAGCTTGTCTAATTTTGTTTTATTTTAATTTCATTTATGAATTTTATTCATAAAAAATGGAAATAAATAATGATAGTGTAGGATATATTTTTATCAAATAAAATAATTTGAAATTAATTGTTCTGTCCCTTCGGGCATATCCGATAAAAAAAGAAATAAATTGTTCAAGGCATAATCCATAATAAATAACATTTTTTTATTGAAAGGCAAATTGATTATCCAATGATAATAGACGTTTTGTCCATAAATGGGTGAGACGTTATAAATTATGCAATAGCAGACAAAATAAAAGTACGTGTTTATTTATCACGACTTCTTTCTTGGTTTTTTTTTTTTATTTTTAACAAAAAGGAGACAAAGGACTACAGCTAGAGACTTCAGGAGAAACACCACAAATCATTTTTCACGACTTTAATTAACAATATAATCATATTTTATCTGGATAATGAAAAGTATTCTTGTCGTATATAAAATCTGTGCTTATCATATACAGCTTTAATAATATATTAATTTTTTGGTTGGGTATTGAAAAGAAAATTTGTTACAACAACTCATCATAAAAGAAAATTTTGTTGTATATCATTGCTCTTATTATATTAAGGAAATCTATTTTCCTCATTCTCTCTTATCAACTGATTTGCCGTATGGTTAGGAATTGAACAGTCCTACTCTCGAAGTCAACTCTATCACGTAAATAGGAATTGAACAGTCCTACTTTCGAACTCAATTTCAGCATGCAAGCCAAACAATCTCACTGATCTTCTATAAAATTATTTCTTTCTGACCTCACTTACTTCATATTATATGAAGTTAGAGTTGGTAAAGAAGTTGAATTGTGTAGGTTCTGATTGAGTTGGATCATATTTTTAGAGTAGGTTTGGATCAAGTCATTTCAAGCTGTGGATATATCAAGTCAAGACATCTAGTTAAGATTATAGAAAGAAATCCAAATTATTTTTAAGTTTTAAATTGAGTCGAAATATTTATGACTTTAATTTTTTTTAAATAAAAAAATATTATTTTGATTTTTACATATATTTTAAATATTTAAATAAAGTCCATTGGATTGACTCATCAATCAAATCAAGTTTGGATTAATATAACTTGAATTGTGAGTCGGGTTAGGACCATATAGAACTTGACTTATAAATTTTTGAATTATTTCAAATTAAATTCGAATTATTTTTTAAACAAGATTGAACTAGATTTTTAAATTAGATAAAAAAAAAACTATCTTTCTTGACAATCAAATTGTATCATAAGAATGTGAAAATCCTGAGTATTTCAATATAAAAACTTAAAAGTATAAGCCAATCAAACTTAAATTATATATATATATATATATATATATATATATATATATATATATATAAGATGACAAGTGGGCCGAATTGAATAGATTTGAAATTGATCAATTTTGAGTCATTTTTTAGAGGATTATATTGAATATTTAGACTACTGATGGATTAGGTCATTAGATCAAAATATAAAAAAAAATTTACATTATTTTTTAGATTTTAAATAAAAATATTATTTTAATTTTAAAAATATTTTTAATAATTTAATCGTATCAAATTTAAATCATTTGAGGTTTTGAGGTTAGAACTAGATCAATTTAAACAAACTGAATTTAGTCTATTTTCAAATTTCTTATCGTGTCAATTTTTTTTTAAAACAAACACATAATACAATTTTCAATTATTACTACATCTTACATTATTCATAATCTTTAACTTTGTAATATCCTCTCATCTTTAAATTAAAATGTGAAATTGCAAAGTTAGAACCTCAGAAACCTTTATTATTAGGGGGAAAAAACATATATATATATATATATATATATATATATATATATTTAGAACAGATAAATTAAAAACACAATAATGTTCGAAATACATTTGTTAATATGACGGAGAACAAAAGAAGTAATTTCTAATGTGCTTTCTACGAAGCAACTTCTCTATCTTTTCATTTCACTTCACGCATCAAAGACATTCTCGTCCCATAAAAAAAAAAAAAAAAGGCTAGGTGCCGCACCCGCACTATGTTTCGCCTTGGGTGATATATTTTTTTTATTTATTCACATAAAAGTAAAATTTATTTAAATATTTTTTCAAATTTTATCTAGAAAATAAATAAAATATTTAAATGTCTTGAATGCTATAATTTTTTAAATAAAAATAAAATTTATTTAAATATTTTTTTTTTACTTTTTTCTTGTTTCTTTCAAATAAAAAACAAAATTTATTCAAATGTTTTTTTCCTTATAAACAAAATATTACAAAATATTTCCGTGTCTTAGATGCTACAATTTTTTTTCTGTTTTTTTTCTTTTGAAAATGAAATCTTGGTCATATAAAATTGCAAATAAGAAACAAAATTTGTTTAAATGTATAAAAAATTTGAACAAATTATACATTTGAAATGAAAAAATTTTGTATTGAAATATATACATAAAATTTTCAAATTCTATACAAAAATGAATAAATTTTGCATTTGAAGTGAATAAATTTTATATCTAAATAATGAACCAAATAAATTTAGCATAATTACTGTTACTATTGAGATCGTGTTCAATTTATTGCATTTTTTTTAAACATACATAAAGTTAACCAAATAGATATAAAATTTAAAATAAATAATTACAGAAACTAAATATGAACATGACCAAATTTTGTATCTAATATATATATATATATATAAACGTAACTTTAGTTTGTGCTAACACTGTTGGTGTCGCATTGTGCCGATTAGTGGCCAATAAGGATATATGTTCCATTGATAAAAGGAGTCATCATATATTCTCTCCAATGAAGAGCACTTAGCCTGGTTGCTTCGTGGTCATGTATAGGTGGCTGCTGATTAACTTTTCCTATGTCTGTGCGTATATATATAGCCAAGCTGCCTGCAAATTATATATCGATCTTCCTTCACTTCCAAGGAGGCTTTCTTCGTACAGTTGCATAAAGGTATGCAAGCAGAGTTCTACTTTCTCTCACCTTTCGTTTTATCTTTATCTGCTTTTTAATGGTAAGGATTTTCTCTACATGCATATGTTGATGAATATTAATTGTTTTCAATATCATTTTGGTGTTTGTTATTATTCATTACTGCATGCTCTTGTCTATATAATTAAGAAAAGGAAATTACTGTCAAAGGGTAGGCTCAAGGCTTGCCCTTGGTTGTTGATTAGTAGTTCTCTTAAAATTTGTCACTCAAATCTTCTCCTAGCAGTGTTTTGTCTTAAAAGGCTTGTCACTCAAAAGTGGCGAGGTGGAAAGAAAAATCCTTCCATCTTTTGTTTGTATGTAATTAGTTGTAATTATAATGAAATATTAATGATAAACTCGCAAATTGTACGAGATGATTATAATAATAAATTTTAAGTAAATTTAATATTTATTTTTATTAAATAATTAGTTAACTAATTGAATAATTAATCGTTATTTTATAAAAGTTATTATTAAGCCACTAAAATAATAAAATAAATTTCTTAAATTTTATAATTATGTATGGAGGTAATTATAATAAAGGATTGTCTGTTAATTTATACTTTTAATTTTATGTAGCATAATTTTAAGAAAAAATTTATTAAAATTAAATGAAGTATTTCCTAATAATCAATCAAATAAATAATATTAAGCATCTCGTACAATATTATTAGTCAAAATTTAGAGTTATGTATCATAAAATCATGAAAAATTTAGTATCTTATATATTATTTAATTTATAAAGTATAAATTAGTTCTTTCATATTTATTCATTTATATATTTATTTATTTCAATGAAATATATAAAATAGAGTAAATTTAAATGATTCAGGGAACTTTAAGAAAATTTTAAGTGAATTTGAGGCATGCATGGATATAAAGTAAATTGTCCTATTCATTGAAAAAAAAAAAAGAAACCTTTTGTTTTTTACGATATTATAAAAAATTCATAAATAAATAATTTTACTTAAGTTTGGATAAATTTATATTAATGTCATCAATTTCCAAAATTAGACTTCCAAATAGGTTCTATATAAATGAGATAGACGCCACATAAGTAAATAAATTTAGAGAAAAATAAAAAGAAAATAAATTAAAAAGTAAAAAAATATTTTTATTTTTAGTTAAAAAATTATCTAAAATTATAAAATACAAAAAATAACGATAAAGTTGGATCATGTCAGCCATTTTATATTTATATGTTGATAATCTTAATATATGAAAATCCTTCAACGTTTAATTTTGATCATTAGTGATATTAGCACAAATTTAATTAAAATTATATAAAATTACATATTTTATAAACTTTAAGTGATATCATGAAATTTAAAAAATTTGAGATATATATATATATATATATTCCATTAATTTTTTAAAATTGTCACAATATCGTTAAAATCTTAACATAATTAAAGATTAATTTAAAATAAGATAATAATTTTAACATACTAAAAAAGATTTTTCAAGTGACAAATTAAAATTATATTATTTTACGGTCACTTAACATTATAGATTCCAATATAATATATATTCTAGATATTAAAATTATAATAAAAAAATTTACAATCTGACTGCGAGTGTGGGTTGACCATTATATCCCTATTCTTATATTATATTGCAATATGAATCTACCGTAAACAATGGACTAGTTTGGATCTAAAATCAACTGCGAGTTGGTCAATAATTATCTAAGTCCAATCTTGTGGCAGTTTCCTTAAAAAATATTGGCTGCAGCTGCCAGTCGAAGGAGGAGCCTATGACAGTTTCCCAACGACAAAGTCAATTATCAAGTTTTAAACGGAGAAATTCTTTAGTCGGCTGAATTTATGATAAGTTATTTAACCAAAAAAATATTTATATGATGTAATTTGAGAATAGAATAATATTTTTAAAATTGGATTAAATATGAAATCAGTCAATTGATTAATTTTCAACTTGACAAATTTGAGTTGTTCAATCAGTCCGATTCAATATGGCAATTTTTTTATTTTTAGAAAATATATGAGTAATAATTAAAAGTATTTAAAAAATTAAAATAAAATATATAATACGATAAAATAATAAAATTTATTTTTAAAATTTAAAATTTAAATAAAAAAGTGTAATGTTTTAATTTATTCACAAAATAATGTAGTTTTAACTGATTGGATCTCATTTCTGATTTTGGATAATTTTTTTTATTTTGATCAATTTTTTAATTTTGACTAATTTTTTAAGTGGTTGGTTTCTAATACTGTATATTTTTAAGGAAATAGGGTAACACCTGAAACTTTCAAAACAAGAAAATGTATATTACGCTATTCTTCTTTTGTCCCCCAGGTTATCCAAAGGAACATATTCAGGGATCTCTCTATTAAAATACTAATTAGCTAATAGTAAGCAATAAAGAATCAGAGATTCAGGAACACCAAACTCTTCTAGATACACCTTCTGGCAAACAATACATCTGCAGTTTCATCTTCTTGTTTTGCCCGCTCATCTCTTCCAAAGAGCCCTCTTTTTTGGGCTGCTTCATTTCCTTTGTTTGCCTTTTCAAAAGGTATATATATGCTTGCGATTTTAAGCACTATTAATAGAATAAAAATGTTAAAGCGACTGTTTAAATAGCATTTTTTAGATGATGAACAAAAAGCGTTAAGATTTTTACTTACCTGCTTAAAGTTTTATTGATCAAAACACTTCCAGTTTATGCCTCCAATCAATATATAGAGTTTGATGCCTCTTGAGCCCAGACTGCAGAAGTAAAGTTTCATTCTTGATCAAGAACATGTCATCCACAACAAGTTCGATGTCTACCAAAATGGTTCCTCAAAATGACATTAAGCAGGTTGAATTACTTGATGGGGTTGATGATTTATATGGAGGAGTTGTTGCAGAAATCAAAGAGCATATGAAGCCTAACATTTTTCTTCCTTTGCTTAAAGCTTCTATTTTGCAATGGAAGCAACAGGTGCTTCCTAATCATCTAAAATTATTCATTTGTCCTATACCCACTTGATCACTCTCAAAATTTTTTTTTATCATTTTTCATTATTGTTGTGTTTTTCATTAGGGGAAAAGAGGTGTTTGGATCAAATTGCCAATTGGACTTTCTAATCTTGTCCATCCTGTGGTTCAGGTACATACATATCATTAACATATGTTGTAATGCTGTTGGCTCTAGGCATGTAGATTTTAAATTTAATTTTTTACCCAGAAAGGATGGGAAGAACAATGTAGAAGAAGAAATTGATTAGACAAAGTTTGCATTGGCTTATCAATTTTTATGCCCTGTAACCATGTTCTGCTAATTATGCAGGAAGGCTTTAGGTACCATCATGCCGAGCCAGATTACTTGATGTTGGTGCGTTGGCTACCTGATGCTCCTGATACTCTTCCAGTAAATGCTACACATCGAGTGGGTATTGGAGGATTCGTAGTGAATGATAAGAGAGAGGTATGCGAAGATTCCTGCCATTCAACTTTAATTTCTAACTTTTGGGGTCCTCTAGAGTAAAATGACATGTTGTTGGAACTCGGAAATTGATTAAACTCACCCATTTTCTTTTTATGAATTCCAAATGATGTGTTGTATTGTGTAAGACATTGTGCCTGGATAGCTATGACTTCTTGTTTTGAAGTTAAGTTGGTCTCATTTTGTAGGTTCTTGTAGTTCAAGAGAAGGGTGGTGGATTCAAAGGTACCAGGTTATGGAAGCTACCTACAGGGGTAGTCAATCAGGTGAGTGTCTTAGCAATGTAGCTTGGATGCTTTTATATGATGTTTCCCTAACAAATTGATGTTTTTCATAAACGGGGTGAGCATATTTGTAAAGCCGCAATTCGAGAGGTTAAAGAAGAAACTGGAGTAAGCATTGAATTTAAAGTTTGTAGACTAAAGCAAAAGAATGACTTAATACATGTCATGAACTCATAATCCATGGTATAGCTAAAGTTTTTAATGTTTGTTTTGTATCAGATTGAGACAGAATTTCTAGAAGTTTTAGCATTCAGGTACCAAATCTGTGTTACATGTACTTCTGAATCATGCATCTCTAGATTTTTGTACCCTAGATAGAACGTACGTAGACTTTCATGCTAAAGAAGTTTATCATCAATTTAAGAATGCATAGCTCCAATTTAATTTCTGACATAGTTTTCCCTTACATTCTGATTTCATTATCTCGTTCATGTTGTTTATCCATAGGCAAGCAATTCAAAGAACAAATAAATAAGGTTCTAAAGTGAATAATGGTGAAACTAGACTTAATTTACAATTATGAAATTACAGAATAAGACAATTGTATCAAAAATGGCAAAATTGTAAAAAAAATGTCAAATTAAAGTCCTAATTAAAATAGAAAATCTCAAAGAAACAGTGTTCAAAATGGAATTTCTTACTAAAAGTTATAATGAAAAAAATTATAAAAGTAGAAAAAACACATTTTTCAAGTCTAAACGATTTGGTCAAAAAGAGATGAAATCACAGCAAAAGTTGTGTTTCGATCATTGGGTCATTTTCAATCGAATCATGATCTTTCTAGATCAAAGATTCAAATTGCTATGGACTAGTAGATATCACGAAATTACGAACTTTTTTATCCTTCTTAGACTTTTGGCTCCCCTACTCCGTATAATTTTCTACGACAACTTCCACATCAGTTTTGTATCAAATTGAAATAGAATTTGTAGAAGTTTTAGCATTCAGGTACCAAATCTATGTAACATGTCATCATGCGTCTCTAGATATTTGTATCATAGATGGAATATACATAGTCTTTCATGCTTAAGAAGTGTATCATCAATTTAAGAATGCATAGCTCTAATTTCTGACATCGTTTGCCCTTACATTTTGATTTCATTATCTCGTTCGTATTGTTTATCCATAGGCAAAGCCACCAGTCATTCTTTGGCAAATCAGATTTATTTTTCGTTTGCTTATTACAACCACTTTCCTTTGAAATCCATAAGCAAGAGTCAGAGATTGAAGATGCCCAGGTACCTTATCTTTATAAATCATCTACTGCTGATAATAGTGCAGTTATTCCTTGACTGATTGAAAAGATGATATTTTTTTTATATGCATAATGTTAATAATATGTCATTTAGTTTAGGTTATATTCTTGATAACAAGCCAAAAAAATTAAGAATCTTTTCTTACAATGTAGCGTTTAAAGCAGTTTCAACTTTGTCAAAAAGATCATAATATTGTCTGTTTTTTTGTCTTTCTTAGTGGATGCCAATTGGAGACTATGTGAATCAACCATATAACCAACAACACCAGCTCTTCAAGTATGTTGCTGAATTGTGCAAAATTAAGTCAGAGAGGGAATATGCTGGGTTTTCTGCAATGCATGTAGACACAGCTTATGGTAAAGAGAAATTTTTGTACTTCAACAACAGGGATTTCAGTACTAGTAGAATCCTATAACTCATACTATGAAGTGACTGGTTGAGCTACTTAAAGTTAGCTTCTTGTTAATTGAAAGTAGCTAGCATATGTGTTGACATATGAGTGTTTTTCTTTTTTTAAGTCTTAATCATTTTGCTACTTTGTTCAATAAATGTAATCAGCATAAGTGTTTTTGTATTATAAATATCAGAAACTTATAGATGAGTCTAGCAATATTAGTGGAATTTTGTCCAATCTTGTGTTGCCAAGTGTAAGGCCAATATTGGTTTTGCTAGACACTTTTACGGTTACTAGTAGAGCTATAATGATTGTGTTTAATATCTTTAATTTGCAAGTTGGCCTGTATATGTAAGATATTAAGTTAGAGAATGAGAAGGATATTATATTCCAAGACAAGTTCCAGTCTTATTTTCCTTTATTTTCTCCTTAATTTAGTTTACTTCTAGTTTTAGTTCTTGTTTTTGTTGTTGTAATTGATGCTCTATGTATTGTTCTTATTCTTGTTTACTTGAACTTATTTATATCAGTGCGATCATAACTCCATTCTTGAGGAGCTTGTGTTCCTTTTATTTCCTTGAAGCAAAAATCTTTCTTTTGTGATTTCTTAGTTAAGTTTAGCTTCAGCGCAGATGTCACTATAAGAAATTTAAAATTTATCAATGGAAAGTTCATCAATAATTGAATCGATTCCAATGGTAACACCAATTTATCGATAGAATAAAGACGGGCAATGTCCGTCATAAAACCATTGGTCGATAACAAGATGCCGATGAAAAGTCAATTTTGTCGACAAAGTTACTGACGAATTTGGGACAGAAATGTCATCAGTAAAACACCATAAAAACAATCAGTAGATGTCGACAAAACAATCCATCAATGATTCAGTGGGCAAATTGTCAGCATTTTGTTGATAAAATAAGAAGAATTTTTTAAAATTACAAGAAATCCGTCAACAATTCGTCAGTGCTTTTTTGGTTAATTTAATTCATTTCGTCGATACTCTGTCGATTTTTTTTATGGTGAATTTTTTAATAATTTTTTTATTTTGATTCTAATTTTCAATTATATATATGTATATATGAAATATGAAATAACTATAAAAATTTCAAATAATAGCAATATAACTAAAAAAGAGAATGTATATATATATATATATATATTGTTGCAGCATTTTGATCGAACAAATAATCATCAATAGCGTCGAAGGCAGCAGGAGCAGCAGGAGGAGGTGGAGCAGCAACATCAATAGTGGAAGGTAATGATGCAAACAGTCAAAGCTAAAGCAAAGGATCCACTTCAACTTCAATGCCCAATCATAAAGGGAAGACTAAAGAAGTTTAAGGATGTAATTGGAGCATTCATGCAACAAAAATTACACTTTGATTAGCCCAAGAAGAACAAAGGATGTGTGAAGTCCATTAAAAGCTGATGGGAGCTTAAACTCTTCAAATGGAGCACTTAACTTAATACAATGGAGCCTAACTTGTGAAGAACATCCAAGCATGACCCAATTTGGCCAAGGCATGTAAAAAGAAGCCCAAGGCATGTAAAAGCAAGCCCAAGTCGTATTAGCAAGGAAGTAAAACCCAAAGTCAAAGATTCTTGCAAGATTTCCTTAGTTGGCAATATTTCCTAATGTCATTAGGATTTCCTCATGAGGTTGAATCCTTTTCCTTTTCTATTTAGGAAGAGTTGTTCTTTAGTTAGGAAAGTATCTTGGTCTAAT
>CATIWR010178787.1:0-50938 GCA_949677035.1 Omphalea diandra | reverse complement strand
GGCTCACACACAACCTTACAACAGTGTGTTTTACGGGCTTACACACAACCTTACAACAGTGTGTTTTACGGGCTTACACACAACCTATCTTGAAGTGTTTTGCATGCTCACACTACAACCTTACAATATGGTGTTTAATGCTCACACCCAACAATTAACAATATTACAAGAATTAGTAGAAAATGAGTAGCAAAGGATTGATAGCTTTTTCACTTGTAATAAAAATCTTCTAGACCATAAATCTCTTAATTCTTGCTCTTAATGCTTGGTGGAGTATTTATACCCAAATTCCACAAAAGAAACTAACGACTAGTTTTCCAATAGTGCTTTAGGAAAATATAGCCGTTGTGTTTCTTCAGCCAGTATAAGTGGCGGTCGCTAATTCATTTGTGTAGACTGCGATTCTAACTGAAAAACAGTCTGTCAAAATCTGCAATTTTTACCCGCAAAAATTGCGGCCTCGACTCCGACGCGACACAGACCGCGAATTCATATGTCATTTTTTGTTTGCTTCGTTTTGCTTGTTCGCAGCCGAGAATGACTCCGCAATTCAGTCTGTCTGATTTTTGGCAAGTCGCAATCGCGAATCCTTGATTGCGAGACTTATTTTTCTGCAAGATCAACACTTAATAAAAATATTAGTAATGATCAATCTCCTTTGTCAAAATCAAAAGAGGTTCTAAACTTAGGATAAACTATCCTAGTCCAACAATTATGTTCCTTACTTGAAGGTGGAGTAAGCTACTGATTTTATAGGTAAAAGTATACAAGATAATTGAGACTAGTTTATAATTGCTTGTTAGGGAACAAATTCACTAAACGACCAATTATAGAATTCCATATAAAGCATTATCTATATGTTTATGGAAATCTCTTATAAGAATTTTAAAATAATCTCATGACTTAAGATCACTATGATATCTTATTAAGTGACTCCTATACCTAGTAATAGCTCAACAAAGGTAATGAGTGACCAAAAGAGGATTCATTGATCTAAGATAATTAGGGATATCTAACTTGTTCTTGATTGGAATTGATAGCTAAAAACTATTGTGCAAAGATATATGCACATATATGGATATATGTGTATTCTAGATGAATGGAAAATAGGTTTTTCATTGCATATAGATAAGATGAATGCAATAAAAAACTTTTATATTGCATCATCAAATGTGAAGTCTAATTAGAATAAATCGAGATAAAACTATATAAATGATACACCATTCCATTATTTAGGTTTGATTAAATGTCATACAAAGAAGAGATTGAATAACACTGATAAACTTCCTAGTAAACGTTAAACAAAATATCATTGATCATTCATAATTATATTGATTTGTTATGACATGCAAATTTGGTACTAATCATGACTTTAAGATATAAGTCAATTAACTAGTAAATTGATGATCAATTAAATAATTTAATTTATGTAGTTATCAATTATTCGAGAAATGAATTAATATACTATGACTTACATTTGCTATCAAATAAGTTAAGAAGCTTATAGAATCACATATAAATGGATTAAAGTATTAAAATTAAAATGTGATTGAGTGGAACCCAATTAGAGCAATTAACATTAGAATTAATAGTTAATTGTAACTTCTTAATAAGGACCAAATGATAATTTGACCGCTTGACCAAATTCCTAATAGAGATTAAAATTTTAGAGACTCATATATATTTTAACTGGTCACAAAATCACACTTTGTATGTTAATGATTATAATAATAAAAATTTATTTTCATTAAATACTTAATTAAATGATTAGTTATTATCTTATAAATAAATTATTGTCAAGTAAATAAAATAATAAAATAAATTTATTAAATTTTATAATTAAGTACGGAAGTAGTTATAATAAAAAATTATTTATTAATTCATATTTTTAATCTTCTAGGTCACAAATTTAAAAGAAAATTTATTAAATTTTTTAAGAGAAAATTAATTAAATTTAAATGACATAATTATTAACAATCAATTAAATAAATAATATTAAATATTTCATAATAAAAAAACAAAGTTAGTAAATAATTACAAATTATATATACATATATTAGATAAATACCAGCACATTGTTGCAGAAAAAATATTATATAATAATTAAGATAGTAATTACTGTATACAGTGCATTTTTTAATAACATAATATATTAACATCTAATATAATTAACATAGCAATTTCAATACTTGAATGAAGAAAGCAACAGAGGTAGAAAGATGAGCTGGACATGGAAACCATCGGGCCTATGGCTTTACCGGTTCCCATTCGTATCGTCCTTCGTCCTTGATTTACAGGTACCCATTCATGTCATCCTTCCAATGGCTCGTCCTTAACAATATCATAGTTATACCCGAAATAAATCACGAACAAAATGTTCTAATTATCTCTAATGCTTTTGCAGCAATGAAGAAAATACATAGAATTTCAAATATGAGGCGTGTGTGCGTGTGTGTTGATAGGAAGTGAAAACAATGAGCATGCATGAGGATGAGTAGGTAATTTACTGTAACTTGTCTGCAAATTGTTTTTTGAACATTCTTCTCTTAGGAGAAGAATTCATCCAGTTCGTTGGCATCATCTTCTGTACCGTTAATCTGCAGCGAGTATCCATTTCCATAGTGATGATGGTCTACCCATAGAATCTAGCTTATCTGATGTTTCTGATGTCGTGGTCCCTCTCCTGCGAGTAACATCTCTCTCTCTCTCTCTCTATATATATATATATATATATTATAACAAACACAGACATCTATATATAATTTTGAAACCAAGACAGACGAATTAAATGGATCGCTAGCTGATGACTTAAATTTCGAAAATTGATGAGAAGAAAATTAAAACCTTCCTCTACAACTAATAAACTGACGTAGTTACATAGAGCCGATATTTGTAGCTGTAGCAATCTTGGTTACAAATATTTTAATAAATTTGTGTCATCACCTTCCCATAGAACCCTTCTCTACAGGTTCTTAACAAACTCAAGGCCACTGCTTGTAGCTGCTTGCAAGAAACCTGAAATTAACAGAAAATGAGCAGCCATAGTTAATGTAAGATTTGAGATTATAATTAACAAAAAAGTCCAACACATAGTATCACCGGTCACAAATCATAAACAAATTAATGGCTCGTCCTTGACAATATCATAATTATACCTGAAATAAATCATGAATTAAATGTTCTCATTATCTCTAAAGCTTTTGCAGCCATTGAGAATATACACACACACACACACACACATCTGTGTGTGTTGTGATAGGAAGTGAACAATTTACATGCATAAGAATGAGAGGGTAATTTATTGCTTACTTGTCAGAAATATACATTTGTGTGTGTTGTGATATGAAGTGAACAATGTACATGCATGAGAATGAGAAGGTAATTTATTGCTTGCTTGTCAGAAAATTTTTTTGGGATATTCTTCTTTGCTTAGGTGGAGAATTCATCCAGTTCAGACTTTGGTGGCATCATCTTCTCCACGGTTGACCTGTGGCAAGTATCCACCTCCATCGGTAATGATGGTCTAGTAGTAGAATCCAGCTCGTCAGATGATTTCGACGCCATCATCCAAAGGTACCTTGATTACATATGCAGGATTTGTCTGAGGACCCTCTTTCAGTTGGCCAAGCTACAACATAAAACTACAAAATAAGTGCAGAACTGCATGTCAAATAAGTGGAAAATTACAATATAAAACTAATAGCAAGCAAGATTGATTATAACAACACTACTAAATCCGATCTTCAAGCATAAAGAAAAAAAAATACTTAATAGCTTTGCAATAACATGATAGCATATAATACAACATGCAAGAAATTAGATACTAAAGACTCAAAAATAAAGTCAAAGCAATGCAAGCAAGAACTTAAATACTGTATGCTTGCCGAATGTCCTATTATCATGACACAAATCATTCGCTTGTCGCAGGAAGTTGACTATTATATTATATAGCAAGCCGTAATTTCTTAAATTTATTTATAAAAAAATTACTTAAACTGCATCAAAGCATCATATACCAATTCAAGTTGAAAACTTAGGTCAAAACTCAAAAGTAATGAAAATCATAAAAACTCAAATGTTATTTTATCTTTGATAACAATTTCTCAACACTAAAAATAGCTAATATCTAAACAAACTGTCGCAAGTTATATCAAGCATGAAGTATATTTCCAGAAATCAAACCTAACGGATAAAAGAATATTTGAGCTTTTGTATATGGAGACAATTTTTTAAAAAATGGAAATTTACATCATCCATTAGTTTAACTAACAAAACTTCTATATATTAAACTCTCTCAAGCAAACTCCTCATTCTTTTCAAAGCAGTAATTAACACTCAAATTGAAAGTAATCACTTCGAACCATAGGCATTAAGAACAAAAATATAATTCATTCTGTTTTGCACACCTTGTAATTCCTATCACCAGTATGAGGCAATAATCAAACAATAAGTAATACAAAGAGAACAACAAATTAATCAAAATCCCCTTTCTACATAAAAGCTATTAGTCATCCAAAACAGACAAACTTGTAGGTTAAATAGTAATAACAGAAACGATAAAAATGAAAACTTTTTCATAAATCTAAACTCCTTCCTCCTCAATACAACCTGAGACTAACTTAATAATTATTGTCACCTTGGCTAGAAAACACCATTTAAACCACTAACAATCAGTTAGTTTTTTTTTTTTTTTTAATTCCTAGAGCAAGCAACACATGTATCCTCAAAAAACAAATCAAGCTTCTTCAAAAACTATAAATAAATAGAATCTATAAGAAGATAATGCTTTTATGATTCGAAATGGTTTCTCTTCTGGATATAATAAAATAGTAAAGTTCAAAAAATTAATTAGCCCAATAAAATAAATTTAGTAATAGCTTTTAAAAGATACAGCAAAAACCATAAACAACTTAAAAATTTAATGATCAAAAGCTCCTGTAACAATTAACCAACTGACAACCTCATCAATCAAAACAACAATTTCACCGGCAAAAAACATGAGATCCGGCAAGAAGAATTTTACTCATCAAAAATTAAAACAAATTTGCATAATTTCCAGATGCATAAACATGCAACCTTATAAAAATAAAGTATACAGAAACAGAAGAAGAAATTGAACCCACCCAGATAAAGAAAAAGTGAAATTAAAACCCTCAAATAGAATAATTTAGTAACTAACAATCAAAATTAAGAATGAAATCAAATTAACTCATTTCTAAATTTGTTTCTTGATTGCATCAACTATTCATGAAAGTAAGAAAATGGAAAAAAAACAAATCGAATAACTTGAATCACTTTTCTGAACCACAATAATGATAGCATAAGGATTTGAAGTTCCATTCAAGTTTGCACCAATCAGATTCTTAGCAGTCAACAATTCCAACTGAAAAATAAACAAACAAAATAAATATATGTATGTGTGTATGTGTGTGTGTGTGTAAATATGTATATTGCCAAAGGAGACATATCAAGTGAAGTCAACATATGTTTAAACATATCATAATTTACCAATCTTCATGTATGGTAAATACATATGCCAAAATCAAACATGTTTGTTAGATCCAAGGTACCTTCATTATATATGTAGAATTGTCTGAGGATCCCTTTTCGCTGGCCCATCTACAAAATAAGTGTAGAACTGCGTGTCAAAGAAGTGGAAAATAACTACATGAAACCAATAGCAAGCACGATCGATTATAGGGACAACTAAATACGATCTTCAAGCATAAAGAAAGAAAAATACTTAATACCTTCGCAATAGCATGATAGCATATAATACAACACCATGCAGGAAATTAGATACTAAAGACTCAAAATGAAGTATAAACCTTCTTTAAGAGAGCAGAACCAAAGAAAAAATCATATCCCAACCTTAAGACCACTAAACCATGACTGGTTATCAAAAGCTAAACTGAAGAAGCTTAAAAGAATGCAGGCTTGTTTACCACCATGCTACATTATCTATGCTACAACCTGCAGTGTTGATGACACTATAATTTCACTCTTTTTTTTTTTTCAATTTTAAATACAAAATAAGTTTTAAGAGTCCTAGCATTACAGCCTGAATACCTAATCAAATGATCCAACAGACAATCACGACAATTGGTTTTTTTATAAAAAGCAAAAATTAATAAAGAAAGAAGTTGCTTAAGTAGGATTAAACCTAAATAGAAATTGCCCAATAAACATAGCCTAGTGATCAGAAATTCCTAGGCAACCATGACATGACAATAGCATCATACAGTAAATAATTAAACCAATGCAGAAATTGCATGGAGTTCTGAAACAGAACCATTATACCTTGCTTTTTGTAGCTCCTTAAACGTAGCATCTACAATTTGTCTTTCTATCTCACTCTCCTATTCACCAGGGAAAATAAAATAAATAAATGAAACTAAGTAAGCCTACCCACATATTCCTCTAAAGAAGAACAAAACGATAATCCAAACTCTTCGCTTTCCCTGCCTGATGACAAATGATAAGTTTATCATATTTTCAATTCAAGAAAATTTATAGTTCCCAAACCAGGAAAATCTCTGCACATTCACAATAGCATCATCAAAATAAGGTAAACTAAAATAATTGCATTAACAAATAATTGGGTTTGAAATCCTCTTTCTGAATTCTTATGCAGATTCAAGAATTAATAAGGCATTATATCAGAAAAAAAAAAAAGTGATAGATTATTCAATAAAAGACAAAATGAAGATATTAAAAGCACTTCCGAGTAGATATGATCAGAACCAGGAGAGGAACCTTGAGCTGGCAAGCCAAGGACAGCACCAATAACGCATGCACACCAGCAAAAATGATCTAAAACTAACATGTATAAAGCTTGCACCTCTCTTTCTCTCTTTCATATTTCTTATTCACTCTCTAATCTACTTCCTAATCACTATCAGGAATTTTAATTCTTAAATTTAAACTAAAATGCATATTTAATAATCGATTTGGAAAGTATATGTACATGTATGTTGATTTAGGCTACTACCCTTTTCAATTCCATGCCTAATTTAAACTTACAAATCATGAAAAATTTGGTAAATTCACTTGGAAGATGAAAGTTCACATCATATTTAGCATCAAAACCCACTTTTCCTCACAAGAAATGTAAGAATTTTCAAGAATTGCAACATAAAATGAGTAGAAACCATGTAGCAATTAAGAAAAATAATAGCATCAAAAAATGGGCCTGAATTATTAAGAGAAATTAGAGAATGACCTTGAACGACGCAGGAAATTTTCCTTTCAGTAATGTTAGTTATGTTCCTTGCACCTCGTCGTGTCTCCTTTTGCTTTTCACAACGGAATCCAATCTTTTTGCGTTGGAGCTTCGAAAAGAAGGCCACCTTTTGAAAGATAATTCTTTGTGTTCTGTTAGCAAAGAACTGGGTTTCACGGTGTTCGTCTTCATTTTTAGAAAACAAAAAACACAACAACAATAACAAAAAAAGAAAACAGAAGAAGAAAAAACAGAAACTGATGTCATCACCTACACAGCTGAACGAATTTGCTGGACAAATCTTTCCCATTCCTTCATCTTCTCCCAATCAGATCGGTGTAGTGACAGAAAAATATGAAAAAAGAGAGGAGCAGAGTAAAGACGGCGCCGAGGAAGATTGTTGTTGGTTAGGGAAACTGATCAAGTCGTTAACCCTTATATATTCAAAATTTTGAGTGATTAATTAATTTAAATATTGACTTTTTATTTATAATTTATTTTTTAAAATTTCTTAATTTTCAATTCATAAATCATTTTTTATGATTTTAGCTCTTTATTTAAAATATTTGCTTTTAAAATTTTTATAATTTTCTAATTTGAAAGTTTTTTTTATATGACTGTTGTTTTTTTTTATTTTTTTTGATAACATAATGTAAAATAATGACACATGATTATATTATAATAAGATTTATTGGCTCCTAAAATTTAAACATTTTTGAATTTTGACAAAATTGATTAATTTTTTTAATTTTGATAAAATTAACTAAAACTAATAAAATTTTGGCACATTTAGCCAAAATTCAAATTTATCAAAATTGAGTTAAAATAATGTTAACTGATGTTAGTAACTAATGTTTATTTATTTTACTAATTTTTTAATAAAAATTCATGTCAACTAATTTGTTTAATTAATTTGAATTTTGGTTAAATTTATCAAAATTTTATTAGTTTTGACTAATTTTGTCAAAATTAAAATGATTGACCAATTTTATTAAAATTCGAAAAAGTTTAGATTTTAGAGACTAATAAGCCTTATAACAATTATTTGATAAATGATAAATAATTGTTTAAAATTAATATTGAAACTGAAATTAATAATATATATTGATAGATATAATTAGTTGACAAATAGCAAATACTAATTTAAAATTAATTTTAAGATTAAAATTAATAATATATATTGATTTAACTCCTATAGTCAATTAACTCCATGCATAACTTGTGAGATAAATATAAGTGCAAAAACACAAACGCTAATCAATCCACCCCTTTCCCATTTGACTTTGAGTGAGCATTGGAAATCTCATCACATTAATTCATGTGGATACATTATAGAGATCATTCATCCAAGCAGTTATCACCCAAGGTACTAAAATCTTAACTTTTTTGCTTATATTTGATTGTTTAATTTGAGTTTCAATCTAATCATTGGAAAAGAAATTCTAAAAGTTTAAACTTTGTTCGTTGTCATCATTTATATGAAACTTAGTTTGACCGTAAATTTCTAGCAGTATTATAATATTATATTTAATGAAAATTTCATATTTAATAAAGATGTAAATTATCGCAAAAAATTCAAATTAAATCGAAATATCAGTCGAAGCTAAACCAATATCATTATTAATAATATTTAAAATTAATCGCTTCATCATGGCATTTTCCTATGTATTTTTTTGAATAATATTTACCAACGTCGTAAGAGTGAAGAATCTTGTCTCAGCCTACCTTACCCTTAATGGGCCCAGTTACATAAGACAGAGCCAATCGGAAATCGAGCTGGATCGGCCTAGCATCAATATATGAATAATCAAATGGCGACAGATCAAAACGACGCCGAACTCAATATCAGGCATGTTCTACTCAACTCGAAAATGTTGTCCCCTCCGGTGTACGAGTCCATTTGCAGCCCCAAAAAATGGAGACGAAGCAAGAAGAAAGCAAACCGACCAGCGGCGGAGGATTTAGGAGATGGATGATATCGTCAGTGATATTAAGGCTAATCCTCATCTATTATCCCCCTCCTAATCTCAATCTCTTCTCCCCCCCAGAAGTCTCCACCCCTCTTACCAGCATACGACGCCGTCTGTCTGTCTGTCTCTCTCTCTCCCTCTTTCTCTTTCTTAATTTATGTAAATATCATAATTAATATTATTTTTCTTGATCGTTGCTGTAGTGGCGCAAGGTTACTGGTTAAAGCAGTCGTCCATTTCTCCTTATGCAGGTGAAGTTATTTAAATGTACCGTCAAGTGATATAAAAAGAAGTTACTAATGTAGTGTTTGGATTGTAGGATCCATGTACCATGGTTCTCCTTTATTTGTCTCATTCCTGGGCTCACTGAGTGTTAAAAGGTGCCATTAAGCTACTCACATTTTTCACTTGTTTTTATTAATTTTTATTTTTGGCGGATAAATTGATTTTAATGTGTGCTATTTATTTATTTGATTGTGTAGAATTGAAGGGCAACCTGATCATCTGTTATGCAGGTAAGACTCCTATGATAATTATGTTTGTGCGTATTATTTTTATGGAAAAATAAATTTTAATCTAATTTTGTTGTCATATTATATGTGATCAAATAATGCCGTGTCCAGTTTGTGGTTATGGATGTATTTAATTGATGATCATATTAACATACATTGGTAGTGTTTGCTCGGTTACCTAGCTTCTATTGATGATTAAGTCAGGCAGTTGATGTCAACACATTCTTGTACACAGTTTGGTTTTTCTCATTGCAGATGTTATCAGTGCTATGCTTATTCGTGCGATTGGTTGGAAACTGCAACTGGCATATTGGCAGAGCTTGAAAGCTATTGATGTGCTATTGATGTGACTAATGTAGTAGAAAGCTCAGGTAGCATTAATGTGTTTTTTCTTTTGTGAGCTGCTGTGAGTTTGATGTTGGAGATGTTTTAGTAATAGGAACGTAGGAAGTACATGCAAATCTGATAGAAAGAGACATTAAAAGGAGGAAATAAATGTGAAGATCAGAAATAGAAAAGGGCAAAAGCAATGGAAGAAACCAAATAGTTTTAGCACGTCGGAGAGGATGGTCATCTCATTGCTCATTCCCACACCATGTAGAAGGGCTTTTGATGTCTGTTATTTGGCTGATGAAGTGTTATAATTGTCTTCAGAAATACTTCCTTCAGGAAATATTGCTGCTCTTGTGTACTAGTGGAATCCGTTTGCGATAGTTGCATGTGTGGGTTTGTCTACATCCCCAATCATACTGTCACTCTATGGAGCCTGTACATGTAAGTTGCCCATAGTTTTTGGCTAGAACTTGAGAAGTTTATTGATTTTATTTTTGATTATCACAGTGGACTTTGCCTAAAATTGTGATGAAATTTTTCTTCAATTCATACCGTAATTATATATCATGATTAATTATTGTCTTAAATTCTATCTTTCCATCCTAATCAACCTTAAAGGATCTTTGCCTCCATCATCTTGCAATCAGGGTTTTGAATACCGTCCATCACATATCGTATCGGACGATATGTAACAGAAAATGAGGTTCCTGATTCAATTTTTAATGTTATAGAGGAGTGATTTTGCATTCACATCAGAAACATCGTTATTGTGCTGAGACAAACAGTACAACCAATTTTAGCCGTGACGCTGGTACCGACAAACAAGCAGGACCAGCTGTGAGATGGAGGGGGAAAAAAGACAAGCACCAGCAGAGAATATTGTACCTAAATCTCAAATCAACAGAAAGTGGAAGCAATAATGCTTAGAATTGAAGTCAAAATGTGAAGAAAAAAGGCAAATAGATAAATCAAAAGGAAAAGAAATCAGTCTCTCTTTGAAAAAGAAAACAGGGTTAAACTTTGATTTCCTTCAACTTTTGAACACCGGAGATGCGAAATAAAAGAAGATGAATCTGTTTGCCTTCTTTAGCTCTGTAATAATCATTTTGAAAGAGCTTCTTTACATGTAGAGAAGAGATGTCTCTCTTTTTTGCTTCTATTGTGCTCGAACTTCAAATGGAGGCGTTCTCTGATTTAGGTTTATTCTTTCTTTTCTTTTTTTTCTTTCTTGGTTCTAGGCATTTATTGGCTTTTTTTAATTGAAATTATAAGTGAGCTGCTAATGAATGGGCTCTTAAGAGTATTTGGTGTGAGACCAACTATATTACTTTTCAAATAAGTGCATCCTTATAAAGCATTGAATTTATTTTTTAAATGATTTTCTTGAGACCAGTCCATATCATTTTCTAAATTTATGAAGTAAGCCCTAATTTAACTTTGCTTATATCTGAAATTAAGTAATCTCTTAATGAATACAAATATATTTAAATAAATAAAATTTTAATGTACAATAATAATTATAGACATTAAAATAATTAATTTATATAAAAAATTATATATTTATGTACTACAAATTATTTTATATGAAAATGTTATATATATATATATATATATATATATATATATATTAGTTAAACTGTGAATTTTTAAAAAAAATTTACAACAATGTCAACTGTAACCGTTACACTTTAACCGCGGCATATTGACGCGTCTACAAGATGACCACAACCCCGCAATTTAAATCCCTAGTTGCAATGATGGTGAACATGAAGTGGCTCGCTTGAGATTAACATTTTTCAAACCCTGAATTGTCTTTTACTAACACTTTGACCAAAATAGGGGTGGGGTGGCAGTTTATTATGGGTGGATAAGGGTGTTCCTCCACTTTAAACTTTTGTAACTTTATTTTTTTTTTAATTGAATATTGTTGTTTTGATGAACCGCTGGACAAGTTCCCCAGGCAGCTTTTGGATGGATCATGGCTACACATTTGTCTCTTTATCCAGCAATTCTTATTATTCCTGTAATGCTATGTCTCTAATTAGTCTTTATGTGTCAACGTGGGAATTTTTAGCCTGAAAAATGAATGGAAAATGTTCCTATAGAAAGCTTTTTTGTTCCAGGTGATTCTTTTATTGGGATATGGCCTAGATGCTCCCCCTTGGAAGTTATTCCTGCGGAAGGGATGCTGTAAAATTGGAGATAACCACTCAGGTGATATGCATTGTGAACAGGAGGAAATGATCTACCAAGTGATGCCACAAATAATTTTATATGGAGACCAGTTTTGCTTTTCTTATTCTGGGCTTCTCTATGGTTACTCTATGTGTTGGTTCTATGTAGCATATCTGTCAAGCAGCTTAGTGGCCTATTGGAAATGTTTCAAAGGTATCATTGATGTTTCAAACTTCAGTTTCTCATTTGCACCATTTAGCACAATGCTTGAATGATGATACTTCTACTGCTTTTTTTTTTGGGCCCATTATTTGCTCAACTGAAAATTATGATATATGAACCATCAAGAGGTCATTTGCAAGGCTTACATCTCATGTTAAAGGTAGGTTGATTATCACAGCATCCTTCATCTGTTAAATAACTAAACAGGCGAAGCACTTATCGTAGTTGGGGAAGATTGTTAAGAGAATTTGCTCTACATTTTTTTTGGCATGAAAAAGCAATTATTATCAAGTAGAGGGCAGCCAGATGAGAATGTATCCATTGTGTACAGGAAATCTTGCATATGCATCGTCTGTTTCTTAAATAAATTTCTTGTCGTGAAAAATTGAACCCTAGTAGTCTAAGGGATGCTTGGTAGTGTATGAGGAGAATTGATGCAATAACCAAGTTCATATCCTTTTTGGGCTTAGGATGTCACTTGCTATGGGAATTTCTAGGGAAAATACCTCTGCAGCCATCCCTCTCTCTCACTTTTTGTTATCTTTTCCTTTAATTTTGAAATTGGCTGCTCGATTCAATTGATTAATTCAAGAACCTTGAGTTGAATAAGGTCACAATTTCATGTTAGTTTCATCACTTTTGCCTTTTTCACTGATATCGGGATACATCATGCGGCGTGTTCAGAGTATGTTATATTGTACTTATGTAAAAAATCTCCATGGTTGTCTATGTTTGGCTTCATTCTGCAGACATATGGATTAATTCTGACAGTGGAGGATATGTCACCAAATATAGGTGTTCTATGGTTAGTGCGCTTATAATATTGTTATCGGTATAATTGGAGTTGTTTATCCCTATGTATGGTTTTGCACTTATCAAGTTATCTGTTTGACTTACATTGCTGTTGCAGGTATTTCTTCGCTGAAGTTTTTGATTTCTTCAGAAGTTTCTTTTTGATCGTTTTTCATGTGAATATTTTGTTTATGATATTGCCATTAGCCATAAGGCTAAACCATCGGCCTTGCTTCTTGGCTTTCATCTACATTGCTATCTCATCAATTGTTAAATCATATCCATCTGTAAGTTTTTTTGTTGATTACATCATTTTCACCAACATTGATTATTTTGTTCTTTCAAAGATTGCCTTTCACTGGGACCTAAGTTCTGTCACATGCTATAGTCTTTGCATGAGATGATGTTTCCATACTTTTCTACACAGTGAACTACTTGCCTTAAGCTTTTATTTTTGCTCCTTTTGATGTCTGGCAGAGATTACCTATTGATATTTTATTGTGCATATTGCGTCTTCTTTCTTTGGTGGATAGAGAAACTAAAATTCACATCAAGTGTTTGTGTTTTATTGATAATCACCCTATTAACCACAACAAGAAACGGATTTCCTTGGGTTTCTACTTAGCTGTGTTGTTCTTATGAAATTATATCCTAGGCCTAATTGGTGCACTGTTGTTTCAAACTTTGGCTAGGTTGGAGATTCAGCTTTAAGCTTAGGTTTGTTGGCTTTGTTTCTTGATGAATTAGCAGGCAAGTTGATTTTTTTTTTTTTTCCAGTTATTGATGAATTTGGAACTGATCCATCATTTTACACCTTTAATATGGCATGCTGTGCAATATTCAATTCTCTTTCATCTTTTGTGGATATGTCGGGGTTTCCCTCCTTAGCCCTGTGATGCACAATCTATGGATTTGGAGGGTATACGTTTTAATAAAACTCATCTTATTAGCCAGATTACTAGCTGAGTTTCCATTTCATGGCTTATTTATTCAAATTTGCAGGGCACTGGCAATGCAAACTTTTATTTTGCAACTGCAATTGGTTATGCTTCCCTGCAGGTATGTTGGATCTGGTTTACGGTATATTCCTTGACATTTGAGGGCATTGAATGGTTCTTTCTAAAGATTTGAATGATGCTAAAGTAACTTCTACTTAGTTGATTCACAAGGGTCATTGGACATGGATTAACAAAAGAAAAAATCAGTTTCATGATTCTCTAGATTCATGCCCTCAAGCTTGATTTTTTGTGTCATGAACATGTCATCCACCATTTATTTTGCTGTGTTCAATTCATTTTTCTACTGAATTTCTGAATCTTAATTGAAGATCAGAAAATGAAATGTACCTATAATGTTATTTCCCAAGAAAATCATGTGAGCAAATATCTTGCAGACTCAATTGATTTTTCTTGTGTGAGGTGGTGTATAGCAAAACAATTAAAAATTGTTGTGCTTTGAGTTAAAATTTTGTGATATTCCCAATATAATGAAAGAACATCTGGATATGTGCTAAATCTAAACTGGTTTTAAATAAATATACAAAGATTTGCTTAGCAATGCAAAAGTAAAAATACAGTAAAACAAAACTTTGCTTAGGGATGAAATCTTGGTGACACATGTGAGTGATCTGATTCTCTATCAGTTAAAATTATGATATCTCTAGTTTCTTTGATTTACACTATACCTTTGTCTTCATCTTTTTGAACTTGAGTATTATTTTGCAGATTATTTTGGTGGTTGAGAGTGTCAGTGCTATGCTTAATCATGATAGAAAGCTAAGCGAGCTCTCTGTCACAAACCTTCAACATGGGAAATCTTAGGCACTTCTTGAAACCAGGGATATATTTCTGAGGATGCGGCATCTCATTCCGCTGAAAAGTTTCCAAGCCCGAAAAACTTCTGTGTCAAGGAGCTTTTTTTGTTTTAACGTATTCAACATACTGTGGAGAGGCAGGATTTTCATGAAAGGAGGATTAACACACTGTTGAACGACACATGTTGGAAATTATTTGAATTGTTCTATTTGATTTATCTTACATAGGATTATTTTCTAATGCATAGTTTGTGTTGTACACTGGGACGTGGTTTGTTCTAATCAACAGTAGAATAATCTATGCATTTGTACGTTTTGTTGTACCCTCCTACTTGATATAGAGATTCTATACTTTTGCAATGGGTTCATATTGCAGAAGAATCAGAGATTGGCCATTTTAGCTCCGAAGGAACAGTGCTAGGGAATGTGATGACTTGATACCATTCCCATTGCTTGCTCATACTTTGTTCATCCACCTCCATGATATTCTTCTTGTGCAGTGTCCACTGTTTATGGTATCTGCTTATGTCATTGTGGCTTGGTCTTTGTTGGTCGGTCTGACATGCTTAACTGTCTGATTGGTTGGATGGTAATGACTAGAAAGTAGAAACCTTGTGTGAAAGGAAGGGCACAAGCCCACTAAGTCAACCAAACAGTCAACCTTTTGTTGAACTAATATCTTTCAAGCATATGCTTAGGAACTAATTAACATTCTGGCATGAATGAGATACCCTCTGTTATGTATACTCACTAATCAAGCCCTTACTAGTTCAATATTGTGTCAACTTCGCTAATCCCAAACCTAATCACCTTATGGGTTGTTGTTAATTCAAATACTTGATTAGCTTATACCTAATTACCAAATGAGGGGAGTCAACTGATTGCAGTTGTTTTTTTTTTTTTTTTGACCCTTCAACCTGCTTTGGGACTTGAATGGAGTGGATGTGGCGCAGTCCAGTGCTGTCTAACCCTAGTTGCAAATTTGCTATAAGATGAGCAAAAAGGTGGCTCTAAAATAGCAGAAGGGTCATGTGCTCTTAATGTGCTACTGAGACAAGGATAACACTAATAAACATGCATGAATAAATTGGGATTTGAAATTTGATTTGGGTTGCAAGATTTATAATTATCCAAAGCTACCAAGGTCTTATTTATATGCCAACATTAATTTAATTATAATTTGGTCTTAGATCGTGGATGGCCACATATATATTTTGCTTTGTAGCTGGCTCAATGGGCTCTTTTTACTTGTTTATTATTGCAGTAAAGCATGTATATATGCAACGAATGGTAGCAGTAAGTCGAAGTTATCGAAGATCCTTGTTTAAATGGGAAAAATATTGAGACATAATGACTGTTTTTTGTTAGTTTCAATGTTAGTGTCTCATGACAGCCGACAGTTTAGGCTACATTGATGATTGACATGTACTTAAGAAGGTATAAATTATATCATTTTCAAATTTTGTTCTTTATGAAAGAGAGAATTAGTTTAATAGTGAAGTGAGAATAGGTTTAAATACTAAAAAAAGAAGGAAAGAATTAATATTAGTGATATCTTGAGTATTTTAATAAAAAAATAATTTAGTAATATGTAGTTTTTTTTTTCTATAATTGAAGTTATGTGACCATCTTAAACTATCGGCAAAAATAAATAGATGAAATAATAAAATATTTCATATGATTACGAGAATATACATGTATCGTTATAGTAGAATTAAAACTAATTAAAGATATTGAGAAGTTTCAAATCTTACTAATAATAATATCTTTTTTCATATAAAAAAATTACCATGGAGAAAACTTTTCCTTAAAATTAGGATTATGCTTACAAATAAAGAGTTGTTTTTCATCTATTATTTTTATTAATTTTATATATTCGCGCCGTTTTATAACGATACATTTATTTTTTTCATTGTTTAAATTATAATCTATTTTTATTTTTGAGAATATAATTAATTTCTTAATTTTCTAGTATTTCCTATTTAATGTGTCTTGTTATCAAAAAATATGAATTACTATTATTTAATTATAATTGAAATAATATGAAATAACCTATTTAATATAAGAAAATATTAAAAAATATATGTAAAATTAATTATTTCAACTATATTAATTTTATTAATTTGTGTAAAAATATAAGCATTTGGAGTACTAATTTCTTTGAACATAGTGAATTTAGATTCAATTTTATGGAATTTGATTTATATTAGCAACTTTTTGTATTATTTATATAAAACCATTTATGTAGATGGGTAATGCTTTTTGTGATAATCTTTTGTCATTTTTTACTAAGAGAGAGGAGAGCATCACGTTAGTCTCAGATTTACACTTGTCTAGAAAATTATAAATAATTGAAATTTTCAATAATTTATTTACATTTTTCTTAAAATTTG
Organism: Omphalea diandra; assembly: GCA_949677035.1. NCBI lineage: Eukaryota > Viridiplantae > Streptophyta > Magnoliopsida > Malpighiales > Euphorbiaceae > Omphalea > Omphalea diandra. The sequence continues at coordinate 33,506 of CATIWR010178787.1, read as the reverse complement.
TTGCAAGTAATTCTAAAAAAAATGCAAAAAACTCTCTAAAGAGTACAATTTACGAAAATTAAAAGTCATCCAATTCCAAACAATGCAACTAAAGGTCAACCCATTTAATAGAGAGCATTAGGCTTTCTTTGACTAATTGACTAAAATTAATTAGAACAAAACAGAACATCATAATCACAATTATCGAGTATAAGTATGGTCCTATTATGGTCTTTTAGCTACTCATTGGTGAATTAATTATTAATGAGAGTGTCTTAGAGGTGGATGCAATTCTTAATGACTTGCTTTTGAATTATAATTTCCTGCTAATGATGCTTAATATCACAAATATAAACAAAGAATATGACAGTACAAAAATGGCAAGATCGATTACGTATATGTATTTGTAGATTATAGACCGTTGTAGGGTATCACCGATACCCATTGTAGGACATAACTCAATTATTAATCATTTATCTACTAATTTGTGTTATTTGACGAGCAAACCAAATTTTACCGTTTGACAAGTACAACTGTTTATTTCAAATTCTATCAGGTTGGCAGAGTTCTTTTATTGACTTACACTGTAGTTTAATAAAAGCATTCCCAAGGCGCACGACACAGACAGGAAGAACAACTTTCTCCTTAATCCTCTCTTCCTTCCTCGTCTAACTCACCACCTGCATTATTAAACCAACTATGATGTTGTCATCACTTGCTTCCTACATTCATTCCGCACTTCTAACCACTTATTACTAAGTTCACTTATAGATACCCATTTTCTCAATTTCCTAGTGACACAACAAAATACCTCCTTTATACTCTTACATTGGGCTGTGATTGAGTTGAGTTAAACCGAACCATGTTAGAGTCGAACTCGAGCTCGACTTGAAAACTCAAAGTTTGAATTCCATCGAACTCAAGTTTGAGCTCAATTAAGTATTTGAATACTCGAACTTGACTCGATTAGACTCATTTATTTATATAAATTTTTTCTGTTAATTCTATAAATTAAAATTTAGGCTCAATTAAACTCAAATAAGTTCAGTTAGACATTGATCGATTAAACTCGATTGATAATATTGTAAATATATCTAAATTCGATTAGTTTTACCAAGCTTTCGAGCCTAGTATTTTGAAACTCAAATTTAGCTCTAATTACTCGAATAATTAGAATTTAATGATTAATCTCGAGTTAATTTTGAGTATTTCTCGAATCGATCTCAAATATTTTGAGAGTTATTTTGGCTAGTTTACACTGTCATACTCTTACACTTGGCTGGATGGTGGAGGCACTCAGCCACCCTTGAACACGTGTCAAACATTAAAAAATCCATCAACCCATTTTAATAGATTTTTTTAAGTCAACCAGATCTTCTAGAACCGTCCCATTAATAGAAAAAGGAATCAATTGGATATGAAAGGTATCCCATCCAATGAACTGATGTTTGAATATCTCTGTGATGTGGACCATTGACGAGTGGGTTCAGATCTAGGGCTATAATTAGTATACCAGTGCTATCAAAACTCTCATTTTTTATAATATCACATAAAATTGATAGATGATACTGATTATGATACTGTTAAATATAAAAATTATAAAAATTGATATCATTAATGTAATATGAAATTGATAATATCTAATATTGATCTCTAAATTACAATATATTTTTTAAATTAATATAAATAATATTTTTTAAATCAATATAAATAATAAATAGAATATCATAATTTAATTTAAAATACTTTATTTTATTAAATAGTATACTGTCGATTACCGTTTATAACTCTTTAAAAAAATCAAAATTAATACCAATATTTTTAAAAACTAAATTTTAATACCGAAAATTATTGATATCTATTAATATTAACGATACGATTTTAACAGCATGACATTTACCCCTATTTCTATCAACAGATTTGTGACCTTGGATCATCAGGACAGGTAGGAGCCTCTTGATTCCAACATCTCCCACCAATGATAAATAAATGAGAAAATTCCCATATTTAGGGACTAGATACTGTAAATACTGTATTATTGTATGGCAGTTTAGTTACTAATTCCAAAATCAGAGCTTAACTAAGCTGTCAGTGTTATGCACCCCACCAAGGAGACCCCTTCCAAGCGCATGCCTTAGCAATCAAACAAATGGATTACTCACGGAGCTTTTCTGGAATGAACAGATCCCAAGCTTGGAAAAAAAAGAAAAGAAAAAGAGAGACACAAAACTTCATACCTATTTGTATAACATAACTGCAAGGATTTGTTATTCAAATCTCAGAAATGGGTAGTAACCAAAGCTGTTAGTGTTTTGAGAAAGGGCTTTGCTAAGTGCAACGAGCATCCGATGGTAAACAATACTAGAAATTTTGTAAAATGCATGTATGCGGACAAAATTCATCATTTTTGAATTTGAAAAAAAGTAGATAAAAATTCATAGATTTTTCAAAATCCATCAAAATGAACTCTAAAACCTGCCAAGAGATGGATTTTTATCAAATCCATCATTTTAATAAATGAAGAGTTTTATTCAAATTTTTTAATTTTAAAATTATCTTTAAATTCCATGAATTTATATAACATAAGAAGGAAGTTACAATTTTAAAATTCATGAAAGAAAAAATCCATTAAAAACCTAAGTTTCTTAATCCTATGATTTTTGATAAATTCATGAATTCTAAAGGCTCAATCCAAGCAAAGGCTTAAGTTTAAGCCGTGTTTGATTATCTTTTTTTCTTTTCTTTCACTTTGTTTTTCATTTTTTGTATCTGCTTCCTTCATCAATTTTTTGTAGCTATATTTTTTTATTGTTGAACAATTAAATGCAATCTTAATGAGTAACTATATCATATTTATTATGAATTTTTAAAATAAATAATATTAATACTAAGAATTCAATTTTATGTATCACTTTCTTCAATTTTTTGTATTACTTCATTTAAATTTTATTTATGTAAACACACCTTCACATGGAGAGTTTCCTTTTTCATGACTAATAACATGAAAAATTATATAGTCAAAATAGTTTTATCAAGTCAAATGCCAATTCTATTAAAAACGACGTGAACACAATGTCTATTAAGGCAAAATTGAATGTAAAAAACATTTAAACACTGCACCACAACAAGCTCAGTATGGCATTAGCTTTTCAGCTTTATAAAGCCCTCAACACACTAAACCTTCATGATTTATGTCAAAGGAATCCTTACAGAAAGAAAGAAAGAAAAAGGGATACCAAAAAATCTGAGCAGAAAATATTTAGATCTTCAGATACATGCAATCTAGTTCTAGTTCTAAGTTCATTTTCTTAATTAGGTCTTTCCTTGGGAAGCTTCATCCAACACTATTGTGACACAGTGATCAAATTATAAAAATCCAAGTGCACATAATTGAGGGTCTTAACATTCACAGTAACCTACCTACATCGTTATAGTTGTTGCACGGAGGTCGAGTCCGTGGCTCAATGGGCCGGTGGGACGGTGCTCTATGTGTCGATATCGGTTAATTAACCTGATAAAGTAGCAATAGCATACCTACTGTCAAAACAAAAAGGACAATCGAGGAGATGAGAACAAAAGAATATACAGTGGTTGAATGCATATCTAAAAAAAAAAAAAAAAAAAAAAAAAACTCTTAAGGGAAATCACTAGTGATGTGAGCAGTATCAAGATCAAGAGTTGACGTTGAGAATAATGGTATAAGCTTAAATAAGATATAGGATGATGATATCGAATTTTAACTAACACGAGTTTTAAAAAAATGAACAAGAACACGTGAGGCATCTTTTCTGACATAAACACACAACATAGATATGGAGTATTTAGCATAGATATTGTAAGACAAAAACAAGTTTCATTTAAATCCTTAGATTTATTTAATGACGTATTTAAGGATTGGTTTCAGACACATCATAGTTAGGTTGGATAGATCCTCTGAACCTCTATACTCACGAGTACGTGCCTAAAAAAGCGGCATCCTTGTTTCGCATGAACTCCAAAACGTTGATTAAACTATGGGTATAGAGAACTAGGGAAGAGAAAGGAAACATCTGGTAAGCTTCATATGCCAACACAATAAAATAAAACAGTTGACATATAGGATATAGCATATAAATGATCTAGAAGAATAATTTTAAGCTATTATTATTATTATTCAACTACTTTTAACTATTTTCTTGGCCATTTCTAACTTCTGATATCCTATATAAGATCTCCTAGTGGATGCTGAGATGCATGCCAGCACTTTATTCACCTCCCTGTCCATTCTTCCCACGTTTCCCACCTCAAATTCCTCCCATTTCTGGTAATTCAAGCTTTTCCATTTCTGTTCAAAACATAACACCATACTAAATCTTCCTTTTAATCCAGATAAATTATTCTTTATACGTGCATTTATATTTAAATAAGATGTGGGCTCTCTGTTTTGGAGCTTTAGTCATTATAAGTTTCACTCATTGGGTTTACCGCTGGAGAAATCCCAGATGCAACGGGAAACTACCCCGAGGTTCAATGGGATTGCCGCTCCTCGGCGAAACACTTCGGTTTTTTGCTCCCGACACTTCTTCTGATATTCCTCCATTTGTCAAAGAGAGGATGAAAAGGTAAAATTCTCGTAATCTCACTCACCAACTTGTTCAACAAGTACTGGCATCATCATCATCACCATCAACATCTTCTTGTTTTTCTGCTTCATCTAAAGTTTCTCACTTTACTTTCAGATATGGACCAATATTCCGGACTAACTTGGTTGGAAGGCCTGTTATAGTTTCAGCAGACCCAGATCTCAGTCACTTCATATTCCAACAAGAGGGACTATTGTTCCAGAGCTGGTATCCAGACACATTCACAGAAATCTTTGGACGACAAAATGTGGGTTCATTGCATGGGTTCATGTACAAGTACCTGAAGAATATGGTGCTAAATCTCTTTGGTCCTGAAGGCCTTAAGAAAATGCTCCCTGAAGTTCAACAGACTGCATCTAAAAGATTACAACTATGGTTTCATGAGCAGACTGTCGAATTAAAGGAAGCAACTGCCAGTGTAATCTCAGAATACCCGTTCCTCTTCTCATAAAAGTTCTACAGGAAATTTCTTATCCTGAATCTAATAGTAATTTGACCTCTGCAGATGATATTTGATCTGACTGCAAAGAAGCTGATAAGTTATGATCAAGAGAATTCCTCCGAGAATCTAAGGGAGAACTTTATTGCATTCATGCAAGGCTTAATCTCCTTCCCTTTAAATGTACCTGGAACAGCATATCACAAATGTTTACAGGTAAAACCAATTTGGTCAACAATAACCATGCAACAAAAAAACAACAGTGGAATCTCAGACCAACCAGAAATAATGTTGGTTCAAACCACTGACAGCAAGTATCGTTTGCACCAAACAAATGTTAACATTGCACTGATGCATTGAATCAATTCCACAAATCAAAGCTACATGCTCCTCTAAAGCATTGTCCAGTTATTGGTTTTCACTAATCTATATGATTTTTCAGGGTAGGAAAAGAGCAATGAAAATGTTAAAGAAACTGCTACATGAAAGAAGAGCAAATCCAAGAAAGCACCAAATAGATTTTTTTGACTTTGTACTTCAAGAACTTCAAAAGGATGGATCAATCCTTACAGAGGCAATTGCTCTTGACTTAATGTTTGTGCTACTGTTTGCTAGCTTTGAAACAACTTCTTTGGCTATAACTATGGCCATCAAATTTCTCTCCGACCATCCATCGGCGCTGGAGCAATTGACGGTCTGTAGGAATAAAAAATATGATACAAGAAATTGAATTTCTTCAAAACCCATTTTGATTCCAAACCTGACATGCTCTTGATGTTTCCCACTATTCACAGGAAGAGCATGAAGCAATTTTGAAAAATAGGAAAAATGCTGACTCTAGCATTACATGGAAAGAATACAAATCAATGGCATTTACATTCCAGGTAGGTTTTTTGCCGCTAGATTAATATCATATCAGTAGCTTTCTTTTTATCTCAAACTGACCATATCGACTTTCAGGTCATCAATGAAACTGTTAGACTGGCAAACATTGTCCCAGTAATATTCAGAAAAGCGCTCAGAGAAATCCAGTTTAAAGGTTTGTAGTAACAACTACAAAAACCATATTCCACTCATAGTAAACTAAGTTTTGTTCATGTAAAGAATATTAAATAAAATTGAAATATAACATGAATCAGTGTTGATGCAGGATATACCATTCCAGCTGGCTGGGCAGTTATGGTCTGTCCCCCTGCTGTACACTTAAACCGTGCAAAATATGAAGATCCACTTACCTTCAATCCGTGGAGATGGCAGGTGGTTATATCTGACAATCTTCTGTTTATATTCATCTGCAAAAGTTTCACCACTAAAATGTGTTAATCTCAATAATGGTTCTCGCAATTGTGCTAAAATATGGTGGCAAACAGGGACAGGAAATTAATGGTGGATCAAAACATTTTATGGCTTTTGGTGGTGGCATGAGATTTTGTGTTGGAACAGAATTTACCAAGTTGCAGATGGCAGTTTTTCTCCATTGCTTAGTCACAAAATACAGGTAATAGCATACGGAAAGTGAGGAGTGAATGCATGTATGTCACTGAGAGAAGAGATGACCTTTTCAATAATTTGAACTTTCAGGTACCAAGAAATCAAAGGAGGAAACATTGTCAGAACTCCTGGTTTACAATTTCCAAATGGTTATCACATACAGATCATAAAGAAAGAAACAGGATTCAACTCCACATTCTCATAAATTAAGTTGTAAAGCAATTCATATGTATAGGTGAAGAAGTACTAAGAGATTCCAGCTTTGCATCTTTACCACCCAGAATTGCTATCTACAAGCTGCAAAAGGGTAATGGTTAGTGCAACACTTGAAGACTGCATAGAAGTCATAATCAAAGATAGCATTCATTCCTCACGTGGAGACCAAGCTAAAAATTTTGATCAGGAGCACACATTAAAAGTTTTCGCTTCATTAATAAATGCAGTAAAAAAGGATCAAAGGCATCTGCATATTCAATATATAGACTAAGAAAAAAGAAAATCTTGTCACATCCTTTCAGTTTAAATCAAAGAATTGTCGAGCTCTCCCTCATTTTGCCCATCCCACCTCCGAGGTAGAAAGAGACAAGGAAAACAGGGTGACAAACATTTACAGACGCCACAAACCATCTAGAATAGCAGGTAACACCATTTGAGTCCCACTATTCTCTGTCCTCATTTAGTAGCTTCATTTAATAATCCATCTTAAACACTTGGTAGTTTCAGCTTGATTCATCGTGATTGATCATCTAGATGGTCCTTGTGTGGTCTTTTTCCTTTCTGTGTCCATGGTGGCCAATTTTGTCATTCCTCATTTCATCCAAGTACAATTGCTGCTTTATTCTTGATTTTCTAGCAATTCTGTGCTTACTTTTGTCCCTGTGAACATGGTGAAGATAATGATAGTAGTCAATATCCCTTCCTAAATTGTCACGCCTATGCTCCTGATGAGTTCTTTTTCGTCTAGATTGAGCATCATGCTTGCAGTGCCTTGCCCTCATCTCATGATATTTATTACCATGAATGTGATGATTGTGGATATCCATATCGTGTCTTGGCATATATCTAATGCCCTGCTTGTCATCCCAAACATGATCTTCCCACCAATCATAAAAAGGATCAAAGAGTCCTTTCTGATGTAAAAGCCACAGTAGCACAAGCACTGCCACTCAAATTGCATGGTATTATATGTTTGCTATTGCCACAATAGTCCAGTAATGTAATAGCTTTGAACTGAAAAAAAAAAAAAAGGGCTTACCTACTGGGAAGATAGCCATAAGTAGACCAAACATCACCATCCAACTCATGCATATGTATTGTATGTGGCAACTGAAATCAAAAAAACTGGAGCATTTCCTTCTGCTTGCAATAAAAAAACAACGAATGTTGTTATTGAACGGTTTCAATATCTAATGGACAAGCTCATCACAGAGAATGTAAAGTGCAAAAATGGAGTCAGACAAGGCTCAGCAACTTATGAAGCCAGTAGCTTTATCTCGATGGGAACCTTTATTAATCTTTACATAGTATAGCCGCCATGTATGTTCTTAAATCTGTGTTGCTTGGAGATGCTCAAAAGGAAAATGTTGAACGTCATGCAGAAAAAACAACATGATAAACAACCTAACAAGTGGTCATACTAGATAGTTCCTCAACAAGCAGCTCAATACTTGATAAGAATATGATATAAATAGAGCACTATTTCCTAAATTGTGTAAAATTTCTATATTTTGATGTCAAACACATACTACATGCTTGCTTCTCACTGCACTCTTATACTCCATCCTTCTTTTCCCTTTCTCTCTGCTCTACAGCATAAATTTGAATGCTTTAGCACCAATAATACCTGGTATACTTGATGATTGTTGTCTTGTCATCAATCTAATTTGCGAGAAGTCTTAACCACCATCTCATAACATTATTGATCCAAGAAATTCAGTTCAACCTACTTCAACTCATTTACAACTATAAAGAGCATTCAATTATCCCGGGAATTCTATGCAGCCTATCTAAGACCATCTCCTCTTCAAAAGGATAACAGCAAATTCAGAATCCTATTCAGCAAGTGTAACCTAAAATAAGTAATTCAAAATTTCTAATTGCAATATGTTTGCATTCAATGGTCTGACATTCATATAATGATCCTAAATTGAGAAACGGAATTTATGCAATAAGTTTCACTGACAAGCATCTTTTACACAATTAACTAGTTGCAATCCTCTATGCTTATTGATATAATCATACAAAATTCAATAAACTGAACCTCTTTGACTGGAAGGTTGAATTTGAAAAACAAAGGCAGATGATAAATTATGAAGGTCAAGAGTTTAAGGCCTCATTTGGAAACTCAAATTTCAATAGAAAAGAATTCTATTTTAATGATTCTCTTGTTTGGAAAGACTATATTAAAAAAATTCAACTCTTTTATTTAAAAAAAAGAAAAGAAATGATTTGATAAGAAAGTTAAATTAAGTTAAAAATCATAAGATTTTGAGAGAATTCATTCCAATTTAAAAAATTTATTATAACTATACCAATCTTATAATTTAAATTAACACTATGCATATTTTAAATAAATAAGAGTATTTAAGGAAATAAATTATTTCAATTCACTATAGATTTATTCCAAGTAATCGATCCAATTACTAATTTAAAATTTATTCCAAATAATAGAATTCTATCACTAAAGTGCAAGCATTCTATTAATAGAATTCTTTTTTTATTTTTTTTTTTTGGTTTCTCGCATGATTTGTTTTAAACAAGACCTATATGTATTTTTGTTCCATAATGATATAAGCAAAATCTTTGAGATGTACAAGCTTTCAATATTTTGCATCTTAAGCATTCAAGTGAACAATAGTAATGCATAAGATAAATTTAAAGATGTATATATGCAAATAAACTTGAAAACAAAGCAAAAAACAAAGATGTATGCAGAATTGAGTACAGACATGTCCTTAACAGCAGGGGCAGAAAAAGATATTCAATCAACATTCTCCATATTCTCAGAAAGATATAAAAATAATTCAGGATTTAAAATATCCATCACCCCTATCATTATCATTCACGCCTATATAAGATTATGTACCTGCAAGTTTTTCCAGTGATGAAATCTACCAAACTTTCCCACAATTTGTTCCATATGCTCTCAATAGATTCTATGAAGCCATTCGCACTGGTCTTTGGAGGTTGAAATGGATTGATCTGCAAAATATTTATTATTTCAGTGCTCCATTGACTTGTATAGATTAGCAGGTATTTAATTGATAAGCACTAACAGTTATCTACTATATTATGAAGTATTGAGTACTTTTTTTACATAGAATTGCAAGCATTAAGTTTTACAAGAGGAAGAAAATTATATACTAGATTAGCAGCCAATTGGGAATTTGTACAATACGGCCCATTTATAAATGCAAAACAGAATTATCAAGAAGTGCCACTTCTACTTCTACTTCTAATGGTAAAGAAAAATGCATGTACCAGTTCTGTCATATTTTCACAAGCTGATGAAATTAAAAGCATCGTGACCATCAACTAAATGAATAGATTCTTAATAATGCCCTACAATAAGCCCATGCACTCATGATAAGGATAGATCAATTCATTATCTTCTCTTGAAATAAACAGCCTCAGCATTTTTTATATAAGGACGTCCAGAAGTGTATGTCAAATAGAAGAAGAAATATAACCACAAAGATGGCCATTTGATATGCATAATGAAAAACACAATTCAAGTAGTTACATAGTTTATGCTCCTATCTGAAATATAATCACGTTCCACTTTTAAATAACTCTCTTCTTTTTCTTTTCACTGTTTTTTCCATCCTGTTATGATCTGTTTTCTTTAGCAGGAAGGTAGAGAAGGCACTCATTCAACATAAGTTGAGAGAAGAGTGAGTGAGATGATTTGAGCTTTATCTGGTTAGACAACGTAGAAGTTTGAGGATATCCAAGTTTTAAGAGTAAAGAAGAGAGGTAAACCTAGGATGACTTGGCCCAAAGCGGTAAACAATGATTTAGCAGGATGATACCTTTCCACAGATGCAGCCTTTATTTGAGTAGAATGGAGACAAGAAGATTCATGTCAAAGAAAGAAAATAGATTGTGATTAAAGCTTAGTTATCATGATCAGTTTCAGATTCTTTTACCCGTTCGCATGAAAAATTGTTCACATGAAACTTTAAGGATAAAGATGCTAGATAAATAACAAATCTATGACTACTCCAAACCTGTGATCCATTGTCAAGGATGGTAGCTGTCGTAGAAAATTGGCACTCCGCTCTATCAACTTCATTGAAATTAGAGTCCTTCAGTATAGCTGCACCAGAACACAGTGGATGATAGTTCATAGTCTGTTCCACCTCACTTTCCAAAGAACAACAAAAGTTGAACTAAAAGCTTTGTGTTGAAATTACCAGAGCATATATATTTTGCAGCTTGATCAGTGGTTGGATAGAGTTTGAATGACTGAATTGCAATTTCATTTGGCTTCATAATGAAGAATTGTTCCTGCACCAAATGAAACTCAATCAAAATTCGTCATGAGAAGTTATTCATTGTGCCAGCAAAAGGAAGCATATACACAATAATGAGAAAAAAAGGTGTCCCAGAGCATTACCTCCATGAGGGAAACTCCCCTTGAACAGTCAAACTGCGTGGTAAATAAATAATTCATTACATTTCATCACAAGTTGAAGGTGCAACAAAACAAAATCAAAATTTTGGCAAAATCAGGAATACACTATAAATTTTGCTACATCATGTAATCCATTTCTTAGATTCCTTATTTCTCACCCTATCACATATTTGTAAGAGCTTCAGCACCATAACAGACAATAATAAAAAAAACTAAGTTTGAGAATACCGTAATGCTGTATGATGCTTCCACTTCCCCAGTATTCTTTGTTGTAATGGTGGCAACCCCAAATTGAGTAAGGGCTTCAAATGTAGGAATGGTGACATTCAAGATTTTCCCAGGGCTCCTGGAAGAATTGAAACTATCACAAGCTATTACAATAAACGGAGCTTACAAGTATTGCCCAAAAAATGTTTTTGTATTAACACTAAATCCACAGTGAGGGTGACACGGTTAAGTTCCCTCTCCAATTTTTTCTACTTGTTATTCAATGTGCATACAATTCACTTATCACAAACAATGAGATGTTTGTCCTTTTCTTGCAATCCTCCGACAGCTTAAGACTAATACAATTAGACCATTCTTTTAACTAAACCTAGGTTTAACGTTGGGCATGCTTCATTTTGGAATATCAAGCAGAATAAATTTTTGCTGCTGACATACTGGAGCCTTAAACTTGGATCGCTCATGTGAGACAATAGTGTTTTCCCCTTCTAATGCATTCTTTTACTACAACTAGTAAGATTAGATCAGTGACTAGTAAGATTAGACCAGTGTATGGTTTCCAATTATATATCTTGAAAAGCACTACAAAAAGGGTAACGACTCATTTGCACAGGTATGAATACAAAAATATGCATATGTAGATACGCATGTAGTTGACCTCATATTTCTTGTTTTTTCACTGTTGTACAATATAATACAACCTCCAAGAGAAAAAAATATATATTAACAAATGGTTTTGAATGTCAGGAAGATTGCAATTATCAGGCCACACTAGACAAGTTAAGAGGTGGCACATATCTAAAAGGGGCAAATTCAGCTTTTAGGTCCAATACTGAAAATATAAACCAATTATTGGATCACCTTGCATATAGATCAACGTTTATCTACACAATATATAATATAGTAAAAAATAGAGTTGATCATGCCAATGGCAAGCTGGTGAAAATAGATGAAGTGCTTCCCGAAAAAATTACAGTTGATCTAATCAAATTAAATAAATGTTACAAATTCGTTCACATGGGAAGCTATTATAGTCCAGAATTTGGATTTAATTGTAGGGAAGTTTTATTGAATAACAAAGACAATATGGGCTCGTTAAGGGAGAGAACCCATCAATATCCAACAGCTCATTAAGAGAGAACCCAACAATCTCTTAGATAACCAGTTTTCTGAATAAAATGCTGCTTGCATTCTTTTTCTTCCTTTTCTTTCTCAATTATCCATATGCAGGAAATAACTACCCGCTAAGAAAGTAACTCTCTGCATGTTTATAGGACATGAGAGGCTATAGACTAAAACATAGCAATTGATATAAACAAAATATAGTAACTGCCTACCACAATCATTAAACTAAAACTGAACAAATAACTATACCAGCAACCTAGAACAGAAGCAATCATCAATTGTTTAGAGACACTTGAAAAATAATACAACCAGCTTTTAATAACAGTCATTTGTAGTAGCAGCACCAATGGGGTATGAGTGTTAACCTTTGGTAGACAAATTCTATATCATCAGCACTAAGTTCTATCAAAAGATTTGTGTTAAGAACTTCAGTGATTCCTATGGAGAATGAATGAATCCCTGCATCCTGCATTAAAATTAAAATAGTTACTAAAAAATAAAAAAGGACATCATTTGTTAAAGACCAAATGTAGAATTTCCGAAACATAACTGGATGCTGATTTATCCTTTCAAACCTTCCTTCCACACCATATAGTGGTAATTGCTTCCTATTAATTCGGTTCTGATCAGCCTGTGTACATAAGACAGTCTCTCCTTAGTTCAACTCAACCACTGTAAGAAAACTATATAAATTACAGAAAGTGGGGTAGCAGACATCACTATGAACAGCACAAATTAGAGAGACCACTCAGTATAATATACTTACATCTCGGTAATTCCACAATTGATTATGCAAACAACTCCAAAATGGTGAAGAACAAAAGTTTGGCTGCCCCTTGAAGGCCTCATAATTAACCCCAATTTTGTTGCACTCAACACCATCTAAGGTAAATCTGACTCTCTCAAGCAACATCCACATTGAAAAATTCCTCCCCAGATCTCGCGGTTGACCAGGCTCACCCTTCGACAACATAATGGGTAATTCTCAGCAATATCACATGAATGCAAGTGCAATCTACATCAATAAATAGATGACAAACCAATAGCAGCAACTAAGCATAATTTATTTAGTGGTGGACATAACAATAGGCTTTGAACCAAAGATCCATTCCTTCCCTATCATTATTCAGTATCCAAAACCATTGTGCCTCAGAAAATATAATATCAAGCTATAATTTCTCAGGAGACACCAATGAAAAGAAAATGCCTTGTACAATTAATTTGATTAGAACTTCTGCTTCTTTCTAATCAAATCAGTGAAGGAAGCATACCTGCCCTGGAATGACAAGGTAGAAGTCTTCAAATGCAGGAATACTCGAATATCCAACAAAATCCCCAATAAGATTAACCCTTAGAAAATTATCCTTGGACGCCGCTGTTCTATTTTCAGGGCCCACTGTCACTTCCTGCAAGTGAAAAAAAAAAAAAAATCAGGAAGCTCTTCTACTTATTAACTTATCATGCCTTTCTATTCCTGCGTAATATGACAACAAAATGTACTAAAAAAAAAAATGAAACAACTAAAACGAGGCATTATCCAAATTAATTGCAAACTGTTAATTTCTTCATGCTCGTTCCAAGTTCCACGTACCACTTGTACCAATAAGAATCCCCTTCATCACATGATTTCTTCTTCATATAGATAGATATAGGATCTATAGGGCAATTATTTAGAAATACATTTTGTGCAACAGTCCACAGTAAAATTGTATTCAGGTATCAATTTGTGAGTGCTCAATGACAGTAATTGTAACTTATTATAAGACAGTAAAGTTAGAAGATGGTTTGCATGTAGAAGGAAAATAAATCTTCATTATACATGCCAGCAAGTGGGGTTGCAGGAGAGGGGAGAGTGGGAGAAGAATCGCTTTTGGATAAAATGATGACACAGAAAGAGGGCTGGTATTTTCTCTGCTATCAGATACACAGCCATTCAAGCTAGTCAAGTTACAATCTTTCAGTTATGCAGATCAGTTTGAAAAAGAGATTTTTCTATGCCTGCAAGTGAAGGGAAGAAACATGAGTGCAAATCTGCTCCCATGAGCGACCTAAATTGAGACATAAATAATAGGCATATTAAATATATTGACGGTAATGGATCTAGAGAAACAACGTACTGAAACTTTAGTTCCTGTCTTCACCTCAATTTGAACACTAAACCCAACTGATCGCTGTCCAATACCAAAAACATGGAACCTAAGTGAACAAAAAATATCAGTTTTGGCATAATCATCCAAGACTAGAAAAAATTAAACTCAAGACAAATCAACTAAGGCTTAAAAAGTATATTTCTGATTGGATATATGTATCTTTTCCCTCCATTCCACCCAAATTAAAACTATATGTCAGAGAGATATAATCACTAAATCTTGTTTTACTGCTTCCCACATTAGCATAGATCTCCCTTTGCTTTCCTTTCCCCTGCAACCCAATATAATTTAACCTTTTATGCCAGATCATTTGCTGGTATATAATGTGAAATTTTGTCGCATCTTATGATATGGATCCAAAATTATATTGCTGCCAAAAGTTAAAAGGAAACTGCCTAAAGACAGCAGCTAACTAGCAAGCATAAAACCATCAACTGGTATTTATGTCTAATCTGTTGAGAGCTAGATCATTTCAGGATCTAGTACTCAGATACAATTTTATTTAATCAAATACTGTATGCAAATCAAAAATAAATTTATTAAAAAACTTTATTTCAAGTTGTAAAACTTTCACAGAAAACAGGACTTTGATAGTAAAGCAATCCAAAGAAAATCACTGTAGAATAAAGGCCATACCAGTCACCAGGAAATCTGACACAGTGTGCAGTATTTGCCTTTCCTTTCATCAATTTGTCAACTGAACATAACAAAATACACCAAAACAAAATTGAAATCGTCTTCCTGCATGATAAATTTGAGAATGCCAAACAATGTTAAAATCACTCACAAAAGTTTCCACACGATGAAGGTACTCGTCGTTGAGGCCCACAAGGACAACAAGTTGGCTACGCAGAAATGCAAAAAAGATGAGTAAATCATAGAAGACAAAATAAACACAGAAATAACTATACACATTAGAGTGCATGGAGCACAACCTATCATCAACTTTGTAAAAGAAAAAAAAATTTCATATAAAGTAAAATTCTTGGAGATAGTTATATGAACTATGCTACAATGTAATTATATATGCAAACAGGGATACACTGAGATTCAAGAAGTCCAAAATTCCACCTCAGTATACTCAATAATGTGACCATTTTCATCTCGCAACCTACAAAACAATAAGATAGTGAGATCAGCTCAGATGCATAATGAACTATTAATTCTCAACTGCTAAATGCTGATATATTAAAACCTAAATAATCACAAAAAAAGAATGCGAAACTTCAAAACAACAAAAAATAGAGAGTGCTTGCCTCTCACATATCTTAACAACATCTCCGCCAGCATCTGCTTCACATTTGCGTGTCTTAACATAGTATTCTTCAGGCTTATAAGCAACATCCTGAATATCAATCAGTTTACAAACACCATGATAGGTCAAACTCTTATGCGCTTAAAAAACGGAAACTTGATGTTGCTATATAAAATATAACTAGATAATATAATGAAAGAAAACAAGGATGGAACTATACACGTATATAAGTAAGTTCATATAAGGCATAGGCGGCGGATTTATTGACAGTTATCACCGGTGGTATCCGCAGTGTTTGCATGTTGTTGGTCGAATTCTCCTCCACCTCCACGATCTCCGCCACAATCGACGCCTCTCCTCCACTCTACACCGAAACCGACAATCAAGTAATTAATTATGAAGAAAGAAAGGAAGACAAACGAGAACTTCCTTAAGCAAATTGATAAATGATTAATTAGGTGAAAAAAAAAAAGCGTACAGAACCGCTGGGGACGGCCATGTTCAAGACGATTTTGGAGGTGCAATTGAGAGTATAGGAATCGGAAGTGGAACCTTTCTCGCATTTTTCAAGCGTCGATTTCGACAGAATCTCTACTCCAACAATAACGTTTCGCAAGCTTAAGTACCAATACAACATTAACACTATCGCTCGCCTCTCCATTTTTGTGCTTTTTCTTCTTTTTTTTTTTTTTTTTTTCGTCTAGTCTGGTTTGAAGTAATGTAATCGTCCGGGATGAGATGGGCAGTTTTGGCGGGTTTTTAAAAAAAATATGAAAAACTGCCCTTAACGGTTAACTTGCAGATGACGCGACGAACTCGGGCTTTTCACTTCAGCATTCGAGGATTGGAATTGACTCGCAGTCACAACGACGGCGTTTAATGGGTTTTATTCCTTCACTGAAGTACAATAAATGAAGCCCATTATTACTTTGGGGATTCCCAGCCCGTATGACCTAATTATTTAGTCATTATACTATTTATAATTACTTTAAACATTTTAAATCAATTTCTCATTATATAGCTGTTATAGATTTAAAAGTCAATCCAAATTTGATTATATTCTTTGTCTTCTATTGATTTTTAAAGAAAATTTGAATTTATTTATTTACAAATTTAGTATTTGATCCTTTTTAAAATAAAGGTAAATGTTATATTTTTAACTTCTTTTTAAAGATATGCAATAATCAGATATTTATTATGTAAATTCAAATCTAAATTCATTATATGTTCTTTTTCAAATAATTGATATCCAAGATTTAAATAGAATTCGATTCAAATTCGATACATATTATGCTTTAAATGTAAATCCATTTTAAAATATTCAACTTCATTTTAATAGGTCTAAATTGAATTGAATATTCGAAATTGTATGATTCATTATCACCCTTAGCAATGTTAAGCTGTGGTTCATTCGGCAAACACGTTTAACTAATAAGTTAAGCCTGCTCTAGAACTGTAACAGCCGGTTTGGTATATGGGTTTGTTTCACTACGTCATAGTGTTGGTCAATAATATTATACTTAGCACATATAATACAGGTTGAGTCTAATAATCTCAAAAGCTTAGCCAACTTATCAGAACAATCTTAGTTAAATCTAGTCTCATGTATCTTTAATAATCCATCTCTAATGGATTGCTAATTCCATGATTCATAAATTTTAATTTTTAAATAGTCTTAATTTTTTACTTCATTTCTCAAAAATGACCTAAAATTTATAACTTATTTTTTAATTGCATGTACTTATATTATCATATCATGCACCTACAAAAAAAATCATATAATAATAATTAACATGAAAAAATAATATGATAATAACTAACATACAAAAAGGTAATCTTATAAAATTTAATTAATAAATTATATGATAATAATTATGTTAATATCATATGATAAAAATAATACACGAGAGCAAAAATAGTGATTCAAGGCAACGATTAGTGCCGACTATATGAAAATATGAGAAAATTTATTGAGATAAAGAAAAAAATTTTAAAAATATGTAATTTTTATATATTGGGCAAAGAGTGTTTAAGTAATTTGATTATTTTAATAATTTATCTCTTTAATTAAACTCTCATACCAAACATAGGATTAGAGAAATAGGATTGATTAATACTATGGATTAAAATGATTACGCCAAATAAAATTTAATATAAGCAATCTTATGGCTTAACTAAGCATAAGATTAAAAGTAATCCTAAGGATTATGAATCCATGAACAAACAAGTTGTAATAGACTTTCATGCATCTTTAATCACAATAAGGTGAATTGCATTATATAGATCATAATAAGGCTAATTATACTGTAGTGTTAAATACTAAAATTTTTTTAAATTAAAATAGAAGTAAAAGATAATGATTTGTTGAGATCTGATACTATCGGCATTGAATTGAAACACTGTAAATAAAAAGAATGTGATAATATGAAATTACAGTATGAAAGGGTGTAATATCACTTTATGCCTTGTAATATGGTATATAATGGTGAAGGTGCGAGGAAAAAACAAGTAATATAATACTGGCATGAAATGGAGGAGAGTGTGGACAAATTGGAAAAATAGAAATGGTTCTTAAGGAAGGTAGGACAGAAGAGAGTATGGATAGATACTGAATGACACTCTAAAGAAAATACTATTCAAACTACTAAGAATGTCTTGAAATTTGTGTTTTATTCATTCCTTTGATAATGGCAAAAAATATATATATTTATAGTTTTAGAAGTATAATTATAACCCTTAATTCAATTATATTTGTAAGCCATCAAGACAGTTAAGAGGAGATAAAATCGAATAAGTTTTAGGATATTATTTAATAAAAGCCCATAAATTAATATTTAAACTAGCCCAAGATTTAATTGATATTGAACAAGCATTCTTGCAACATGTTTGATATTACTATTGAAAAATTTTAATTTTGAGATAAAAAAATAAAATAAAATTTATCTCCTAATTGATTATAATTTTTTTCAATATGATTTTTATAAGTAAAAAATTTAATTTAGAAAAAAACTTATCTTTTGAAAATTTTATCAATAGCAACTTTTTATTTATAAAACTTATATTCAAAAAATCTAAATCACATATGCGAATGAATTTCTTCTTTTTTTTTTAATTTTAAAATCAGATTTTTCTAAAATCAATGTCGAATATAATGTATTTGCTATTACCACTAATTATAATCATCAACGTGTTGCCCCACACGTGAGGTATTGCAATTTATAGCAACTTCATCCCAGTTGTTATTATTATTATTATTATTTCTAATCACTTATTTTAATAATTTTATAAATATCATTTTAATTTTTTAAATAATTTTTGTTTACATTAAATTAATATTAATAAAAATAAGATATTCAGAGAAATCCATGAAATTAACTATTTAAGTTTAATTCTCTTAAGTTTAGAAAAATTTATAAGGGCTTTTGACCAAGGTCAAAGAAAATCATTTCTAACCAAGGAATTTTTTTTTTTTTTAATTGCCTTTGCACGAGAGGCGAGGTAGCAACGAACCTGCTAGAAAGTTATTCAATATCCACGTTAACTCTTCTCCATCTCACCTTGAGAACCTTGCTCATTTTTCCTACCTCCTCACACCCACTCTTGTCGATTCCACCTTCCTCAAGAATATGCTGACTTACACTTTCTTTGAATTAGAGGTTTATAAAGGATTTGAAGAGTTAATAATGAAATGGTATGAATGGATAAAGTTTGGAAAAAAAATTATTAAATTATATTTATATTTGAAATCATAGGAATGAAAATGAATAGTTTTAATTTGAAATATGTGAAAACACCCAATTTGAAGTGTTTCAATATATAGATTGGGGTGAATTTAGACGGATTTAGCAAATCCTTGAGAATCGATTCATTTCATTTCAACACCTTTCATCTAAATAAAAACTATTTTATAAATCAGTCTTTTTCATTTCATTTCTTTCTAAACCTCTAATCCAAATACACAGTTAATGTGTAAAGTTAATGTGTAAAGTGTTGTATGCTTTGCTTTGCTTCTCTTCTCACATCTTCACCATCATATGCCATATCATAAGGCATAGAGTAACACTAGACCCTTCCATAGTCTAATTCCATATTGCGACATCATTTCCATCTGCAAGCACCATAATACATTCTTTCCAAAAAGTAATAATCGTAATATATACAAAATCATGGAATAAAATACTAAATTATTACCAACAGAGTTATTAATAAATCTTGGTAAACTGAAAATTATTACTCACTTAAACTAAGATAATGACAAATTCTAATTAAATTATAAGTGAATCTTTTATTACATCGCAAACCACTATAAGATGCAGCATAAAAATAATAAACGAAATTAAGAAAGTTCATAAAAAAAAAAAAAAAACAAAGATTCTCATTTCTCTTTAGAGACATATTCACTTTTCTTAATCGGGCACCTAGCCAAGACTGGTAGGATTCTTACTTCTCAAATGGACGTGAAAAGAAGCAAGAAGAGGAAAGACATAAATACAATTGATTGATGCTTGTATAGTTGCCACGAACATAAAATATTGAAACGTGGACATTAGGCACAGGCTAGCTGTATTTTATTGTTGATTTGCAAAATTTAAAGTGCATACACGGTATTTTAAAGACCAAAATATTAAATATATTTTTAAATTTGTTCAATAATAATTAAAAAATAAAATAAATTTTTTTATCAAATTTATTCCTAAATTTATATTTTTCGTTAAATTTACTTCTAAACAGTACTTTTACACGATATTGTACTTATGTTTAATCCATTTTTTTTTCTATCAGATGCAATTGAATGAACGAGTAAAATTATTATTCTATAAAGATATTTTTATGTCAAAATGAAACTGTATTTTTGAGATTTAGAGACTTAAGGAATTTTGAGATTTAAAGAAAATTATATTTTTATTGAAGTGCATCTAAATATGATTCTCTTAAATATATTCTCTAACTGTATTTTACTCATTTATCCAAATGCAGCAAATATATAAAAAAAAAAATGAGTTAAATAGAAGTATAATAATATGCAAAAGTATTCTTTAAAGATAAATTTGATGAAAAATACAAGTTCAAAGATAAGTTTGATAAAAAAATTTATTTTATCATTTATTGTCACTAAAAGACAAGTTCAAAAATGTATTTGATATTTTAACTGTATTTCAAAAATCAGAAATGCATATTAAATAACTCAATAATTTGTTTGCATTTATATACACACATGTCATAGTCAAAATAAAGAGAAAATATATGCCCTCGCTCTTTCCTTGACATATTATCTATTTATAATTTTAATATTTTATTACATAAGTAATAAAAAATCAAGAACTTAAGATGTGACATATTTACACATATTTGATAGGTTTTTAATATTATCATTTACATTTGTTTCATTATGTATTTATTTATTAAATAAAGGAAATACTTTTTATATTTATTTATTATTTTTATATATTTATGAATATAGGAATTTTATATACAAATAATTTACATTCTTAATAAAACATATTTTGTTGCTTAAAATTTAAATTTTCTAAAAAATATATTATGTTACTTTTATGAAAAAAGTACTATATTATAATAAAATATAATTAATAAGTATTATAGTTATACTGATAATTTTATTACTATCAATTACTAAAATTATATTGATTAATTTATATATAAAAATTTCAAAATGATAAATATTTTAAAATTATTAAAATATAATATTTATTTTAAAAATAATTATATAAATTTAAACAAAAATATCATGTAAATATCCACGCAATGCACGGATTGAAGTCATGTTATTTATAAAAAGTAAAGATAACATACTATGCGCAATATCAATTCATATTAAAAATTTAATTTATTGATGAGTACTATATATATAACTAAATAAGTGTCAATAGAAGTCGAGGAAAAAATATATAGAAATAAAAGGAAATTGGAGGATGAGTGATAGATGAAATATGTATCAATAAAGTAAAGTTAGTGAAAAAAGTATTATATATTAAGAGTTAGTGAAGTTATAAGTCGTATATTATAACCATATTATAATTGTAATTAATATATGTATACATAATTAATATTAGATAAAAGAAAATATTGATAAAAAGTAAGTAAGAGAATGGGGATTTATGACTATAATATTACACAATTTTTATTATTCATTATTATTTGTTAAGTAAAACTGAATTAGCTATATTGTTATAAATAAAAATTTTGATGGCCATTTATAAATCAACTTAATGTACATCCAAATCTATAACAATTTGGCACTATATATATTCATAGTAAAAAATGAAAGTAGCGTGTTTAAAAAATTTATATTTAGAATTGTGGCAATTTTTTAAAAAATTATTATGTGTATGATTGATATCAATTATACCATGATATGTTATAATGACTAGTAATTAATATATAACTAGATGTTAATTAATATATTGCATGAATTATAATTTAAAATAAAATGCATAAATCATTAAAAAATATTCATCTTATTTTTATGTTATATGTAAGAACATTAATAAATGATATTGAAATTCATATAATTTAAGTTATTTTTAAAATTTTATAATTTAATTAGATGAATAATTAATTATTTATTTCTTATAAAATATTTTTCACTATGTGCATTTTTTAATATATTTTTCTTTTAATTAGCCATTTTATAGTTTTGTAATTATTAATATAATATAACAATAGTAGGTAGTTTTTAGTCACTTATTTATTAAAATATTATTTGAATAAACATATACATTCATCGTAGCTATTTTTTTTAATCAATTTGATAAATAACAACCACTTGTGATAAATAGTTTCTAACATCAAAATTAAATATATATATAGCATTTTACATTATATAAAAATAAATTAATGTATACTTTATAAATTAATATTTATATATATTAAATCAACGTAGAAAAGAAAGATATAAATCTTTATTAATTATTTAAATAATCAAAATTTTAATTTTTTTTTATGTAAAAGTTTGTTTAAGAAGTCTAATAAATAATAAATTAGTTTTAATTTTAACAACTTAAATAATTATTGCATGAGTACTTATTGTGTGAATAAATATGATTATTGTATGAGCAATACAACAACATTTAGATACTAAATATGGGCAAAATTTTATTTTATTTTATTTTATTTTTATTCATTATTTTGTAATAAATAATTATTATATGAGTAAAAATAAATTATTATATGAAATTCAGTATATTTATTGTTATTACGAAAAATCTATTTATAACTTATTTACATCAAAAAATTTGTTTAAGATCAAGACATCGTGTAGATAAAAGATATTATAAAATATAGTAGTACCTGTGGCTTTTGTGACAGTACCATCGAGTAAAAATGTGGAAATCAAATTTGATGGTTGGTTTAAGGATTGAAGCAAATGTTTGGAAGGAGACATACTTGTTATATATTTTTAAATATTATTATTACAAATAATATGCTTTCTTAATCGATTTTTATATATTTTTAATATAAATAAATATTTTCAAATTAGTTTAAACCATTTGATTTGATTTAATATATATTTAAACTAGTTTAATTTGATTTAATATAAATTTATTTATAAAAAGTTGAAATTGAATTTTTTATCAAAAAATGAAATTGGTCAGAACCTATATAAAAACTAAATTAATTCATTTTAGTAAGTTTTTTGGTTTATATCAACATATTGAATATTATGTGTGTGTATAGATATACATAATTTGTTGGTTTAAATATAGATGAAAAAAAATGTTATTGAAATTTTTTAGAAAATAATAAAATTTGAAAACAAATATTTGCTGATGCAAGCTTTGTGGGTTCTCCTTTTTCAGTACTCTTGCTAGCAAGAGTAGGGATTTTAGTTGTTTTAGGCTTGGGTTATTTTGGATATTTGTAGTTATTTTGGGTTTGCACTTTGGGTTACTGACATTGATTATTTGCTTTGATCGTCGCCTTCCGCTGCTGCAGGCTTTTGTGTTTCTCATTTCAGTACTCCTGCTAGCCAGAGTAGGGATTTTAGTTGTTTTGGGTTTGGGTTATTTTGGATGTTTGTAGTTGTTTTGGGATTACACTTTGGGTTATAGAACAGACTGTTTTGTTCAATAGAATATAATCTTAGATCTACGCATTTCAATTAAATGAAATTTAACATTTACTTTACCTTTTTCCCTTTTGTTTGTACTTGGAAATAGTTTATGTTATAAGCTCGGCAACTGTTTTAAACTTCGCATATATACATAGTTTGTGGAATTAAATTCTGTCTCTTGCCTTTACTCTTCAAATAATTGACAATTATTGGCTCCTCTGAAAGTTCTCTACCAACATCAGTCCAATGTCAATGCACCTTAACTTATCCTCAATCAGCTCTCACCTGCAGACATCTTTCAACGTGGAACAAACATGCACCAATAAAGCATATTACTATATGCCTAAAGGCAAAACACATAATATTAGTTCTTTACACTATGTTTGGGAAAATAATGCAGCGAGAAAAGAAAATAAGGAGAAAAAATATATATATTTTTTTTCATGTTTGGATAAAAGAGAGGAGAAGAAAAATAAATTTATTTTCTCTTGTTTGGAAAACAAAATATGAAAGGAAAGGAAAATATTATTTCATATATTTCTAATTTTACACTTTAGTCAAGAAAATATTTGAATATATAATTGTATTGTATAATAC
Organism: Omphalea diandra; assembly: GCA_949677035.1. Lineage (NCBI taxonomy): Eukaryota > Viridiplantae > Streptophyta > Magnoliopsida > Malpighiales > Euphorbiaceae > Omphalea > Omphalea diandra. Next base: position 8,916 of record CATIWR010178787.1, on the reverse strand, counting down.
TAAAAAATAATTATTTTATAATTTAGTTGATTTTATATGAAATAAAAATTTATATAATGATAAATATAATGTTAATATTAAAAAAAAAAAATCTAACATTAGTTTTTGATATTTTAAATGTTAAAAAAATATATTTATACATTGAGTTATATTTTTTAAAAATTGAACATTAATTTTTAAATTAAACGTTAAATGCTAATATTTATCAAATATTATTTTTTAATATTTTAATATTCAATCACTGAATATCAATTGGTAAATGCAAAACTAAAAAAACACTAATTAAAAAAAGTCATAAGATTTTGATATAATTAATTTCAAGTAAAAATTTTAGATTAAATTATTTTACTAATTTTATAATTTAAATTCACTTTTATGTTGATTTTAAATAAAAAAAATAACTGATGAAATACCGAACTAAAAACTTTTAAAAAATTGAATTAACGGAATCGATTAAACTAAAATTTATGTGTCTATAAACCGAACTAAACTTATAAAAAATTTGGTTTGGTTTGATTTATTTCAATTAAATTACATGTATTTTAAATTTGGTTCAATTCAAATTAGTTTGATTTATTAATTACTTCGGTTAATTTGATTTTTTTGGTTTTTTATTTAAAAAACCAAACCCAAAACCGAAAACAAATTTTTTTTAAAATTATAACTTAACCAAACCGATTTTTATTAAATGATCAAATCAAACCGTATCAACTCGGTTCGGTTGATTTTTTTGGTTCAATCCGATTTTCGCTCACCTCTGCTATTCTACTTTCTTTTAATGGGCAGAATTATAATTTCATAAAAATCTCTCTAATTTCTCATATTTTCTCTTTATTTTGAAGAGAAAATGCGAGGAGAAAAATATTCATTATTTTCTTTCTCACTCTAATTTTTCTTCTCTTCCCAAATAGAGGAAAATGATTTTTCTCTCTTATTTTCTCCTCTTAATTTCCTCTCCCGCTTATTTTTCTTCCTCCCAAACAGGGGCTTAATTTCCTTGGGACTTCTGCAATGCAGAGAATAAACTTAAAAGATTTGTATACTATTCATCTTTTCTAGACAAAGTTAATTGGTGGTACCCTGCAAGTAAATATGTCCTATTATTGCAACTCTGCAAGTGAAACACCAACATACTTGTGTAATTAAAATTTCACAGGAATGATGATACCGAACTCATCAACTCATTCATTCTGAAAAAAAACTAAACAGCACAAGGTCTTAAGACAAAAAAAAATTAGAAAGGACCAACAGATTATTCTATTTTGGTATTTTGACCATTGGAGCTCAGCTACTATTACACTGATATTATCTTTGATCTGTCGAGCCATTGCAAGTTCTGCTAGCTTTGCAGCTGTCTGTGCAGCACTTCTTCCACCAAATTCATCCAAGAATCTCCTTCTCTTTATCTGTCCATCGAAACACTTCTTGATAACTTCACATGCAATCTCATTGGAAATAACATCCCATAAGCTATCTGACGCTATCACCATGAAATTGTCCGGTTCAGTTCGCTCAATTACTGTAAAAAACTAAACAGTAGAAGGTCTTAAGACAAAAAAAAATTAGAAAGGACCAACGGATTATTCTATTTTAGTAATTTGACCATTGGAGCTCAACTACTATTACACTGATATTATCTTTGATCTGTTGAGCCATTGCAAGTTCTGCTAGCTTTGCAGCTGTCTGTGCAGCACTTCTTCCACCAAATTCATCCAAGAATCTCCTTCTCTTTATCTATCCATCGAAGCTCTTCTTGATAACTTCACATGCAATCTCATTGGAAATGACATCCCATAAGCTATCTGACGCTATCACCATGAAATTGTCGGGTTCAGTTCGCTCAATTACTGTAACCTCTGGTTCTGAAGAGACATTAGGCTTCAATTGATCTCCTGCATAATTTCAGATTTTCAGTACACAATTTTGGTTCACTCGGAAATATAAAACACATCTTTTCAATTTGGTTTTTGAAAAAATTGAACATGTTTTCATTTTGAAGATATGGTCACTTTTTTCTTCTTGAAAATTTTCAAGCTAATCAAACATATCGTAAAAGAAATAAATGATCAGCAGAAAGAAAGATGGAAATAGTTAATGACCATTTTGTGGCGCTAAGGACAGCATTTAGCAAATCAGATGTGTGAGAAAATTAGTTTAATATTGAAGAGAAGAGATCACTATTTTATACAATTCAGAACTTCTAATTAAAATCTCGGTATACGTAAGATTCAATTAAAGCCTTTCTTTCAAATAGCAATAATAGGACATGATGTTTACATTGGAAACCAAATATGGAGAATTCCAACACATACAGAAGACTCGATTAAAGCCTTTCCTTCACATGGCAATGATAAGACAATGATGTCTGTATAGGAAATGAAATATGGAGAATTCCAACATATGGACCTATTGATCTTGAAGTGCCAAGTACACAGAGGACTCTGCTACCATTCCAGCTAATAACCCGCCCACCAGCTGCTTCCACTGTCTCCTGTTCATCAGGCCTGTCAGGCTGCACGACGAACCCAACCCCACGCATAAATATATTTTCTAGTGCTCCTCATGTCTGTTTATCCAATTGATCGTTTCTATTTTACTAGTGTTAAAAAGAGTTGAACACGGAATATTTAAATTTCAAAAAAGATAAATTATTAAACTAAATCAAAACGCTTTATATTAATACAAATAATAAAAACCAATATCTCTCATACTAAAATACTAATGTGCTAACAAAGTTACCTTTTATTTTTAAAGAAAGGAAAATGTAGATGGCGCTAGGCACGATATCTATAATATGTTATGCCTATGTTCAGTATGTTTTTTTTTTTGGATATTTTGAGCAGAAATGGATTTTATATTGATTAAATTTTATATTCAATGATATTAAATTTTGTATTTATTTCATTCATTTTATGTAACAAGTAGTATTAAGTTTTTTTTATAAAACTTAATATTTGATAGTATCAAATTATGCATTTATATATTTATTTTCTATGATTATGTATTGAATTTGAAGTTGTTGAATACGATCTCGATTATAAAATGAGATTGTATTTGACTGTATTAAATTTAATATATGATTATAAAATAAATAAAATTAATGCAAAATATAATACATCAAATATAAAACCTAATCAATGTTTAATCAAATTCTCTTCACTTTTTTAAAAAATTACTAAACATGACACAACTGACAACGACACTTTAATTGTCACTGTCTGTACCACCTACCAATACCTCTAAAGAAAAGGATTACTTACATTTGAAACATGAAAATTATGAGTTGAAGCATGTATTCCTTCTCCTCTTAACCTTGTTCGCACATTCATATAGCTAATTATAATTTCTAACAAAGATAATAAAAACATAAATTTTGTATTACATGAGGTTTGAAGATATTACCTAATGATCAGTGGATGAAGCCACGACCACTCCTCCATGACACAAAACAGCCCTAGAACTCCCACAATTCATCACCATCGCCACTAACTTCTCTTCCACCATAACCACCATAGCAGTGAACCCTACCATCTTTTTCGATAAAAACTCGACCGCACTACTCTCCATCCATCCATCACCATTCACCTCCTCATCCATTTTCTTAAAACACATGTATCACCTTCTTTCAATAACTTAACCCCTTAGCTTTCTCTTTCTCCACCTACTTCGCCACTAACTGGTGCATCCTATCCTTGCACACGTTTGCCACCTTTGTTCCTCCATGACTATCATAAAACCAAAAAGTCGTGAATATCAACCTCCTTAATAACTCTGATACTATCCTCACTAAAATGAGATATGTCCATCCTTATATAAAGCCTAGCTCGATATCGTGACTCAATTATGTAACTTGTCATAAGGTCAGCTCAGTCCAAGATGAACTAGTAACTTATAAACCAGTGTTGCTCGAACCATATGTAGCTCTTCAGCCAATTCTTTATCCTCATCAGGAAATGATAGTCCTTACTAGTTAATACTCATAAGGGGAGATAATCCTCATTAGAAAAGAAGTAAAGTCCTTACCCAACATGAAAACAATCTAAATCACCATATGAAGAGTCACAGCTAGATCATTATGATTAATTGAATATAATCTTAGATCTATGTAATGTAATCACTGTTGTTCAATGAAATGAATTTACCATTTACTTTTACCTTCTCTTCCTTTTATGTATGTGTTTCTTTATTACTATTCCAGTCATTTTTAGCTTTGTGCTAGTCATTTTTAAGTGTCAAAATAAATGCTATTTCAGTACTTCAGTTGGAAATTTCCAATTAAACAATTTTTTATCTAAAACTTAGAAATAATCATATGTATTCTTTATGCAATTATGCATGCCTTGTATGTTTATTTCTATAGTATAATTGGATTTATAGAAGCAAAAGTTGAATCTTGTATCAAACTAACTTAGACATGAGTACCAAGAAGAAATGGGAAAATAGATAGCACTTGAACTCTGATACTTTAATAAAAAAAAACACACGGATAGAATGATAGGAAGATGAATAAGTAAATGGGAATGAGGGCTTCTTTCCTATGATGCCTATGTACAATGTTTATAAGTACAAAATTTTTTAAGTGGAATTACATACTTTTAAAGCTTTTTGTTGTCTTAAATGGTTTTATTGTTGTAGAAGACTTAGACTCCCTCATAAAAATAAGCATTTTTTTTCTTTTGGTGTTAGTATGTGTTTGTCATTGTAAAAATTTGCCAATCTAAGAAATCTTTGCGAGGCTAACCATGTCAAAGTTTTATCTAGGCATTGCATTCTCTTTTAATCTGCTACAAAGTATTCTTTGACTTGTTTCTTGAAAGAGTTTACTTACACTAGAAGAGCTGGCTACTAACTGCTTAAGAAGAGGCATTTTATTTTAAAGTATGAGCACAATATTGAGAGTGAGAGCATATAAAGATATAGTAGATTATGTGAGAGTAGAAGATGGAATTAGAAGCAGCATGTTGTTTAATGGTTGTTGTAGACTCTCTAACAAATTTATGTAATATAATTTCCCACTAAGATAAATCATTGACAGCATTTCTCACATTTCAGATTTCATAATATTATTATTGTTATGCTATTTTTGCAAATCCTTAAATTTTTTATGAGAATGCAATAGAACAACATGCGGAACTCATATCCATGATCTAGTCCACTAGATTAGTCTACCGATTAATGATGCAATTGTTTCGCGGTTGGTGCACTCAAAATAATCAACCTACAGTATTCTTAAAATATCAAATGACTTTGGCAGTAATGAGATCAAGCACATGATAATGAAACATACAAAAAGGGAACAAAAAAACAGTAGAAACAAAGAGTCATTTATAGATACTTGATAGTAGTTGATTTAGATAAGAAGCAATCTTTATCAGAGTTAAAAGCTAAAATAAACTGCTACTTTACAATTTAGTAAACTGCATGGATTAAAAATTGAAAGCCTACACTCGCATACTAGTTGCTCTGCGAACAACAGGCTGCATTAAGCCACTTTAATGGATTAAGATTTATTTATATAGACGTCAAAAGAGGGTACTTTTCATGTAGTTCCGTCTCTGATATCGATTTTTGTTCCTGTTAAGGCCCCCACACCACATCTATCTGCATTAAAACATCAACAACATACGAGGCACAAGATTACCAATCATATATATATATATATAGATAGATAGAGATAGATAGATAGATAGAGAGAGAGAGAGAGAGAGAGATAAGTTGTTAGAAAAATGATATAATTCATACTAGAGATGATGAAAGAGAACGATCATAGGAATTTAGCGATCACAAGATTTTCTCCAAGTCTCCACGATTACTGATGGTAGAAAATTCGAAACTTTCGCTACTACAAACCAAGATCGTTGCCTGAAAACAAAGGGAATTATGGAAAAAAGATATGCCAACAGTTGTGCACCACACAACACAATATCTAGAGGCAGTGCATTAATAAGGTTTTGGCTTTATGCAGTCATAGCAAAATATCACAAAAGCAAATTACAGGCATCCTCCATAAATATATTATCAAGAATCAAATACGGACACTTATTCTGTCTGGAAACATTGCACTAATTTTTTTAACATGACCTATCCATTACTTGCTCATTTATTTCCATAGACAGTTGTAACCTGAACATCTAGCCTATCTTTGACAAAAGCAGCTATCTACAAGACTCTTACTATATAATCTCGCATGCACCACCGGAAAAGATTAAGTTTTATGCCATCCATTGCAGAGGCTTTTCTAGGGATTTGTAAGTTTCCTGCCCTGCTACAATTCGCACTAGCAAACTGACAGATGACAGACCCTCTTGGAAGAATATATTTATTGCATTTTTAACAAAAAATATTTGATCAAGAGAGACAGAACATCAAATCAATTAACAAGTGGATACACCTAAAAGAATTCGTTGTTTCGGGCAAAACCCAAAATTTCATCGATTTTATCACTTACGATTAAAGTAATCACATTTTAGAAGGGTAGTAATCACACAAGGATGATTCTAAGCCCCATAACTGCATATTCAAGTTATGAAATTCATACCTAGTTACATAAGTGAGCAAAAATTTTATGTTAAGATTTCAAAAAGTCATCTACTGGTTGATCTTACCACTGTATTGCCATTGCTTAGTCCCTTCTCTTTCTTGGTTGATTCTTTTTCCTTGTTATTTGCATTAACCAGAGTTTTTTTGTTATGGACTCGGACAATGTAGTTCAAGCAAGCCATGAATAGGCTTGTAAGAACTTCATCGAATTCAAACCTTGAAAAGAAAGGGTAGCAGTTATGTTAGAAAAAAGGACAGCACTTAAGTTAGAAAAGCCAGACAGCATTTATGTTAACTAAAATTGAGAAATTATATTATTAAACTGTGATTCCAACTCACATGCTGAGTTGGAAGGGTAAGCCAATCACATTGCGAGACATGACAAGTTATAGACATGACAAGTTATATTTTGAAACTTCAAGAACTCCCTCTCCTCTTTCTCCAAAAAAACTACCATTCTTCCTTATTTGTGTATGTAGTTGTATTTGAGTGGGTTTCTGAAAGGTTTGAGTTCCTAAAACTAGAGATCATTGGGTTCTCTCTGATTAATGAGCTTTTATTTCCCAGTATACCAAAAATTAGTAATAGACCAAATCTGGGCTCAAATTTTTCCCATTCTTCCAAGGAAAGGTCCTCCATGATATGCTCATACCCAGGATATACCTACAAGTGTCATACATATGCAGGCATATGTATACACATGAAGTCTTCTAAAGTAAAATCGCAAGTGCATGTGATTTGGAAAGCTAAAATGCAAAAACAAAAGAGCAACCAATGTATTGTTGACGCTAATAACTATGACATATCCACCCTCTTGTCTGCCCAACACACTACTATATAGTTACCTAACTGTCAACTCATTTCTGAATTAGACAACAGAAAATTGATAGATATAAGTTGTAACTTACAGAAGCATAAGCATAGAGGCAAGAATCAGAATGGTCAAGCACTAACTGAGTTACACCTGCAATTTTTTTTTTTTTTTTTTTAAGGAATGCAAACAGCCACACAATTACTGAGAAACTATATATCTTGATTTACAGCAAAATTGGCATATAAGTAATATATACCATAAGTATTTGAAGTTAGCAAATCTCTTCACATATAAATGGGTAGTTCCCACATCCTCTGACGTCTTTGTCTAGTAAACCAACAAATTAACAGTGGCATTGAGTGCCGACACCCACTGGAGTACATGAAACTTCCCACATTAGCTAGTCTAAAAACTTATGGAGAGCCTTAATACAAACAACTTGATGAATTGATGAAATTTGTTCTTCCAATACGTGGAAACCATCAATAGGTTGCAGAAAAATCAATGAGGAACATTTGGTTCGATTTTGGTACTTTCTAGCATCAATGATTTCTAAATAAAATGAAAATTACTAGTTGATTGACCCATGCTTGTGTTTTTAAACATTACTCTCCTTTCTCTTTTCCACGAAATCATTAAAACAATTTAAACAATCAATATGAACTTTCAGTAATTTGTTTGCTAAAATTAAGGAACTATTTCTTAAGCAAATCCTTTAGTCTCTTACTAGCTTACGTTGTCTCCTATGAATTTGAAGTATTATCATTAAGGACAAATGGTCAATGTAACCCTGCAAGTCTGGATGTGAGAAGAACAAGCATAATCACCATAAAGGAGATGTACATTTTAAAGCCTTTTCCGTCGTCCATGTTCGTTCATGGTGGAAATCGCGGTACCTGACGCGACGGACTGGAAAAGAGAATAATGTATTTGCATATCAAAAGAGCAGAGAGTAAGAGATTCAAATATATATATATATGAATAAAAAATAAGAAAATGAAAAAGTATCAAATAATATTTGCGAGTTTATATAAAATCAAGAATGAACAAGTTTAAATTCAACAGTAGGAAGATAAAGACAAAGTATCAATAACCTCTATAAAATGATGGAGAAGGGGATTCACCAATGCTGGGTCTTTGAGCAATTCGTGCAAGTTTCCTTTGAAAGTTTCCTCTTTTATCACATACTACAATCTGATATACAGAGAAACACACTTTTGTTCTTTTGAAATGTCTGAATAACCAATTCATTGAAATCTAACAATTAATTAAAAAAACATCAACAATACCTGAACTTTGTAAATGTTTCCCAAATTGAATATCTTGCAGTACAAAAAGAAAAACATCAAAACAATCCCATGAGCAACAATAAGAACTTTCATTGGGTGTTCATACCCCACATCCCACTGACATAAATTTTCTTCCTCTTCCTCTGTTTTTGGGTTTTCCTCATAATAATTTCCTGCGCAGGCTAATGCAGAATTACTATAGCTGCCACAAATAATGATCATAACCATCATTGTCGCTGTCAACACTGCTATATCTCGGACGAATACAGCAAC
>CATIWR010178773.1:0-19448 GCA_949677035.1 Omphalea diandra | reverse complement strand
GATCTCTAAACTTTTCTAACAAGTTTAGACCCAAAAAAGAAAAAATACCTAAAAATTATATAAAATCTTATTTAATTTGATTTCATTCACTTTAAATATATAAAAATCTAATTAAATTGAATTGAATATATATATATATATTCTAAATATTTAAAATATAATTTATTTAAATAAATAATTTATTATAAAAATTTATTTTAGACTATCATTAATTCATAATTCAAAATAAAAAATGTAGATAATCATAATTTTTTTCAAAAAAATACAATAATAAATAGTTCTCATTTTTTATGTACATATTAAATAGCTAAAATTTATTTATTACAAATAATCAAATTATCTCTTATATTGATGAGTCATTTCTTGAGAGAAAATAAATTGATTAAAAATATAAAATAGTTAAATATTAATTTATTCAAATATATAAGAAATTAAAAAAATAAATTAATCTTACAAATATACATATATAATCAGTGATAGATTTAGAAAATTTTTAAAATTGAATACAATAATATATTTTAAAATTAAAATTCTTGATTAAGTATTGTCTATTTATTTATAAAAATTTAATATTTATAGATATAAATGATAAATAGTAATAATTTTTGCAAGTAAATAAATTGCTTGAAATATCTTATATAATAATAATAATCATATCATATAAATAATAAAAATTAAGGCATATAAATAAAAAATTAAAGTAGTACAAGTGCACAATGATTAAATATTTAATTTTTATTTAATAAAAAAATCAGACGAAATATTTTATATAAAATATAACGTTAATTTATTATATTTAAATTTCGGGAATAAATAATTGATTAAGTCTACATTGTTTAAATTTTATAATAAAATAAATATTTATATAAAATAATAGATTAACAAGTCCTAACAAATTAAAGTGGATTCAATTTTATATTATATAATATACTTATAAAACAAAAATAAAGTATTTTTATACAAAAAAATATTATTAAAAAATAAAATTTAAAATTATTATAAAAACACTGATACTATATAAAAGTAAAAAAATACTATTTATATAAAAAGAAAAAATTAAATAATATTTTATATATTTTTATTTAATTTATGTTTTTGAGTTTTTAAGATTTAATTGTTATATATTTTTAATAAATTTATATCTGACTCATTAATACAAAGAGATGATTTAATTTTTTTCTAAAAAATAAATTTTAGCTATTTAATGTGTATATAAAAGGTAATAACTATTTATTATTATATTATTTTAAAAATTATGATGGTATAAATTTTCACTTTAAATTATGAATTAATGATATTTTATCATAAAATTTTATTATAAATTATTTATCTAAATAAATTATATTTCAATTACTTAGAATAAATATGTTAAATTCAATTTTGTTAAATTTTTAGTTAAACAATATTTTATATAATTTTTAGGTCTAAGGATCAAAATGATTTTTTATCTATTTTTTAATAATCAAATATTGATTTGAGGATATTTTGAAAAAAAATAAAATTTAGGCATTTTTTAGTTAAAAATAAAATATGAGATAAATTTAAAAAATACGTTAAAATTCATAACTTTATTTTTATAATTAAGCCTCTCTCGAATGCCATCTTAATTTGCTCTAGTGAAATCTGTACTTATATGTCTTCTTCAATATATGGATACCCACACTATTACATAAGATCTCTATGACATAATATTACATAAGATCTCTACAATTTGCATTCATATAAATACATATTGATATTACATAAGATTCCTATAATTTACTTTTATCTCAAATCCTTTTAATTTACTTATTTTTTTGAAGCTATTGTTGGCTAAATTGCCGATAATAGCTTATAATTTCATTATTTTTATTACTGTTATCTATTTTTATCTCAATAATATAAATTTGTATTTGTTTTTATAGATTTTCTAGTTTTTTTTTTTTTATTTTGTTGTAACTCTGATGAAAGCTTTTAGTTATTCTTTTATTGAAATTTGGGTCATCTTATATGAACGTTATTATTATCCTTTTATGGAATTGATTTATAATATTATTAAAGAAATTAATCAGTCAATTTGACTCCTTTGAAGGAAAAAAATATTAAGTTGTGACTTCATATAACCACCGAGTGGAGCGTGTTTCCAGCTGTTATGAAATATTTAATGCTCTGTCAATATAGTTGTGTTTTTACAAAAAAAAAAAATTCATTTTTCAGATAAAATTCAACATATTCGATACCAATATAATGTATTGTGTATTGTAAACTTTAATTTTTATATGTATTAATATTATTGTATTTGATATTTTGTGAATGAAAATTATTTTCTTTCATCTCAAAAAAAAACTTGCAATTTATATTCATACATACATATTCATATAGACTATAGTACACTTGCAATCTCAATTTTTTACTATTTATTCTACTCAAATATGGGATGATAACGAGTATGGTATGAATAGGTAGTAGGGGTGAGCAAAATCGAACCGAAACCAAAAAATCGAACCAAACTTAGTGAATTCGGTCTATTCAGTTCAGTTTTAAAGTAAATTCAGTTCGTTTCAATTTAAAAAAATAGAAAATTACGGTTTTTAATTTCGGTTCGGTTTAAAATTGAGAAAACCGAATAAACCGAATTTGTGGGATTTTTTAATTTTTCTTTTAATTTGAGTTTAAAAAACTAAAAAAATATATTTTATATAATATAAAAAAAGCCCAACAGCCCATTGAGCCTAAAACTGAAAACTGAACCGAACCGAACCGATTTTTTCAGTTCAATTTACTTCGGTTTATCTTAAATTTCGGTTTGGTTCGGTTTGAATTTAAACTAAATTCGATTTATTCAGTTTTTATAATTTCAGTTTGGTTCAAACCGAACCGACTAAATGCTCAGCCCTAATAGGTAGTATTATACCGTAACCTATAGTCAAAAGTTATCGATTTATCCATACTATTTGGGTGAGAAATATAAAACTCATTCTCATACTCATAAATTTCACATAATTTATCGATACTTTTTATCCAAATAGTTATCAGATATTTTTAAAATACATATGTTAATTAAAACATAATATATATAATTACTAATTTATAATTATATGTAATTAAAATAATATATATATTATATTTCAAATATCATATATTAAAATTGAATAAAAATATTAAAATGCTAAAAAAATTTAATAATTTTAATGTTTATTCATTTCTCTAAATACAATATACTAGATACATCATTATTAATAAATTCAATTATATAATCTCTAACATTGTGCATTTAACTTAAAAGAAAAATATTGAAAATAGTTTATATTATTTATACTAACTAAGAATATATATATATATATATATATATATATATATATATATATATATATATATATGCGTACAAAATATGGATATAAGTTTGAGTATATATAAATCTGATAGTTTTGATAAAATATGAGTAAGATATTACACTATTCACACTCTATCTAAATCTAATGTTATTTTTTTGAATATGAATTTACCTTTATCCATTATCCAATCAATTAGAGTATTATTCAATTTGATCTAAGTAAGATTTGGGTGAATACCCATAAATAAGATATAAATTATCATCCATACTTAAATAGTAATTGGCTCGCTATGAATCAATGATTATGGTTAGGTTAGCAGGACCCAACCGTATTGTTTCATCTTATGAGAAATGCTAAATATTTATTATATTATATTCTTTTTATTTTGATGACTATGATATATTTTAAAACACAGTCAATATGAAATTCGTCAAATTTATCTATTATCTACATAGTATTTTTGGTTCAATTTTAAATTAAAATTCATTTCATGTACAAATTCATTTTTTATAGATTTTATTTATAAATAAATTTATATATTTGATATATTATAAAATAAAAATGAAATGAATTTTGTATTTTATTTAAGTGTAAAATTTAATACAATTTTTTATTTATAAAAAAATATTCTTGTTGTTTTTATCAAAATTTTATAAATATAAAAAATACAAAAAGAGAATAGAGAGAGAAAGAACGTTAATAGAAGCAAGAAAGAGAAGAGAGTGTGGGATAAAAAAAAAAAGAGAAAAAAAAGTGAAAAATATATTAATTAAGGGTACTTTTATCATAATGAAAAATTTTTATAACTTTGAAATTCATTGCAAATTCCGTCAAGTTTAATAGAATTTTGTTTGATTATAATCAGTATCAAAATTTTAATAAAATAAAGTTTTATTTATATTAAACACACAAAAAATAATTTTACAAATAAATTTCATAAAACTATAAAGTTCATTTATGCCAAATATAATATTAATGTCTATTATATTTTTAAATATATCACATATCATCATAAGGGAGAGAAGACGAAGAGAATGTAATATAAAGAATATATTTAGTATTTCTCTTTATAGTACAATTCTTAACTTATTGTGGACAAAAATTAATTCAATAATTATAAATTTTTATCATGAGGAATGACATCAGTCCATAAATAATTTGATATTTATCACTTTAAAATATTTATTATTATATTAATCGGTTGTTTAGTTTGAAAATATTTTGAAATTGGAATTGAAATTAATGATTCTGATTCCTTATATTTGGATATATATCGAAATCGAAATGAGATTTTCTCAAATGGCAGAATCGGATATTCTTCCTTTCCTGCGGGATGGGATTTTCATTCTCGTGAGATTCAAGCCAAATATAATATTTAATAAATCTAATGAACATCAAAATAATATAAAAATTTAAAATTCTAAATAATTATGCAATAGTAAAGGAAATATACGCTAATTAAAATCTTTAATTAAAAATAAAAATTATAATAATTTCATTATCAATTATATTAACTATAATGGATAATATGTTTTATGTTTAACATTAATATAAAAATTTTACATTTAATTATGAATTGTAATTCTATAAAAAAAATAAATAAGAAAATCAAGTTTGATTCTTAAATTTAAATTTTAAAAGTTCATATCATTAAAAATTTTAAATATTATCACCATAAGAGAGATGAAATGTCAAAAAAAAGAAAATATTTTATAAATTTTGTGTTTGTAAATATAATGACAGTATACTTCCTCTTGTTGTATTACATCTAAAGTTGTAAAGCTAATATTTGAACAAAATAGAAGAATACCTTGAAGTCCAGTTCTGAAGAAAGACTACCTAAATCTAATTATAAGTTTGTTTTGCTTTGTATAGTAAAGCAACTTTTAAGAATATTATTTGCCCTTGCCATTGCACTACACAAACAAACTTGGGTTTGTTTTTTTTGAAGCAAAGAAATTTTGGAATATCTCTAAAATGGCAATTTCATATTCACCTTGATATATGTTATGTTATAAACCATGTTATATACCTTGAATGATGCACCTTTGGGTTGGGAGAAAAAATAAATAAAAAAAATATTGGAGATTGAATAATGATTAAATAAATGCACCTAATTCAATACCTAAAAGTACCCACATCATATTAGATATGTGAACAAGACATACATATATATCACAATTCAAAAATTAATGAAAGTGAATGGTATGACCATGTCATTTTTAGGGTTGGTGTAGAAAAGTAGTCTACCCTTACTCCCCCTTATTTATTTATTTATTTTTGTTCACAACATATTGAAAGTCAATTTTTTTTCCTTAAAAAAAGAAAAAAGAGCAAGCATATATATGTAGTTGGTGGAGTTAGGGTTGTTGAAGGACTATATTGTCATTTGGATAACACCAACTTTCCTCCTGATATTGACACTTTCCCTCCCTCCTCTTTACCCTTTCCATGCATACCAATGGTGTGGATGGTGGGTGGGGTTTTTAGACAATAGCGTTTTCTTTGGTTACATTGTTTAATCTGTTTTCAGCAGTGCAAATCAGATTCCAAATAGTAACTACAGATTCAATTTATTTTAGTCGTCATGATTATATAAGTGACAAATTACAACTACATCTTACAATACTATTATAATTCAAATTAGTGCAAATTAGGAATGGTAACTAAGGTGGGATATGCATGATTTCTTTGTTAAGATGGTAATTTATGGGATTTGAATCCTCCTATTCTTAGATAAATATAATTAATTATGTTTATAGATTTAAATCATTTATTCCAAATTGAATAATTGAAATTTTCTTTAAAAAATAAATTTTAAAATTTGTTAAAGTAAATTATTATTAATGAAAATAAATTTTAATCATTAATTTCAAATCTATTAATTTATATTTTTCAAATATGATCAGTTATATTTATTTCAGTTTGTAAATTATTATATATGTAAGGAAAATGCTGGTTTGGTATAGTAAAGTCAATTTTTTATATGTATTTTAGCAATTCTTTACCAACCCTCAACTAGGATACAAGTTTTGGCATTTAGCTTTGCTTTGCTTGGCCTGTTAGTGTTAGTTGCATATAGCCATTTAGGTGTCCTTTCACACTTGTGAGTGAAGATTTTGTTATATTTTCCTCCTTTTTTCTTTGACCTAATCACAAAATAAATCTATTTTTCTTTTACATTTTTTTTTTTTATTATATGAAACTTTTGTTTTACATTATTTGGGCAAAGATCAAAATGTCTAATTATGGGTTTGCTAATTTTTGAAGTAAGAGTTATATTTAATAAAACAAGACATAATAATATTTTCTTAGAGGTCACTCATAGTAATGTCTTGATACATAATTAATTGATTAGAGATACTCAAATTTGTGTTATATCTTGCTTTCACTTAAAACAAAATTTGAAATTTTTCTGGAAAAAAAAATAGAAATAAAAAAACAAAATTGACTTTTTTTTAGGGTTTGCTACTTGCAAGATTGAAATGCATTTTCCTTTTCTTGTACATGTTGCTCAATTAGAATTTTTTTTTTTTTTTTTAGTATTCATGTGAGTATACAAGTGATCTAACAATATGCAGTTAGGTCAAAGGTTTTTCTCCATTAAACAATTTCAAATGGAAAGAATCTCAAAAATAAAAAATGCCTAACTCAAGGTTGTTTCATTCCAAGTTGACCATAAAAAATAACAGTAATAATAAACAAAGTGGTCAACATTAAACATGCTAAATGCATCACTTTGGTCACTACTCATGTCGGAAAGAACTTTTATACATTAGTATATAATCAGTGATGAATACATAAAATTTTCAAAGGGTTTAAATTATAATTAATAATTATCATATTTTAATTTTTATATTCTGAAATCTATACATATATTTTTAAGGGTTTAAAACAATATCAAATTGAAAGAATGATAAAATCATTTAATATGCCTAAAACTAAAAGGCTCTATAAATGTTTATAAGATAATTAATGTATTTCTGAATTTTCTTTCGAAAATTCAGAGGATCTATTGACCCTTAACTCTCATATAACTATATTCCTAATCAAAAAATTAAACTATTATAAAAAAAAATTACAAATTAACTATTACAATCCTGAACTTTTTAGAAAATCTAGAGTTTAATGACCTCCTTGGCTCTCACAAGCTCCATCTCTATATATATCATTATTTTTATATATTTATCTAATATATAAAATATAAAATATTTATTTAATAAAATTATCTTTATATATTTCAAATATGAAAATACTTGCATTCTCATTTAGTGTATATTTTATTAGTATTTAGTGATTGAGCATTGAAATACTAAAAAATAGCATTTGATAAATATAAGCATTTAGTGTCTCAACTTGAAAATGAGTATTTAATATTTAAAATTATAATTCAACGTTGAAAATTAATTTTTTGTATTTAAAATATCAAATATAGTGTTATCAATTTTTTTCCTATTATTAATTTTATATTTATTATTATTTACTATTATTTCAATTTATTTTATTCAATTTATTTTATATATAATTAATTACACTGTAAAAATAGTTATCTTTTTTGTTATTTTATTATCTAATTGCATATTCAACAACTAAATTATTAAATACTTTATGTTTATTGATAACTCATAATTGATTATTAATTACTAACTATTAATTGTTCACCGTTAAATACTTACTGTTGAACACCACTATTAAATCAAATAAACCTTTAATATAAATATATTAATAGTATTAAGTTTTACATTTAATAACTTGATATATTACATCAAAAAATAGCAAAATATTTTATTAGTATAAGTTTTATTTTCTTTATGCAGTACAAGTTGTATAGCAACATTTAGTTAGTAAAAAAAAAAAAAAAGAAAAAAAAAGAAGAAGAATTGCTATTCTTCTCCAATTAAATGGTGATTTTGCTCGCACCATGATGTGGAAGTATTGTAAACTTATAAATTACTATTTTTTTTGGTTTATTTATTGACATGAAATCAACACTAATCTCAATCGTTCCAAAATAAAATATTGCTGCTAATATGTCTTCCTAAAATTCCTTCAAAAAAAAAAAAAAGAAAAAGAAAAAGAAAAAGAAAAAGAAAAAATGTCTTCCTAAAATTTAATGCCAAATAAATTAAAACCGCAAGCAGTGACGTAAACGAAAAGCGTCTTTTTTCCTACGTCTCATAGTTCTCTCCTGCGGTCGGCAGGGAATATCCAGTGGCAAAAATGTAATTTAGTATAAATCTGTATTTTTTTTAAATATGATGTATAAATGAATATTACTTTTTCCATTAACACTGTATTCCTAAAATTAATACATAAATTAATTCAAGTTAACAATTTCTATAAACATGATATAATTTTTTTTGAGAAGGATATAAATTATTTTTTTTGAATGAAAAACATATGTTATTTTAATTGAGAAATAAGAATAAAATTAATTAAATGACAATATCAACTATATGATAAAAAATAGCATAAAGGCTAATTAATCTTCCATTGATGCTCAACAAAATAACTAAAATCATTTTAAATTAATATTATATATATCATGACATGAAATAATAATAATAATAATAATAATAATAATAATTTTTCTGATTCTTTTTTAAATAAAATTATGTATATAGACACCATTGACTGTTATTTATACTAATATTTCAATAAATTTAAAGTCCTTTTAAATTCATTGACCTATTATATTTACAAAATCTCTCGATCACAAATTTCCGTAAATAATCTTATGATAAATAATACATTTTAATTTATGTATTATAACTATACAATTATTACATAATTCCTATTACCGACAATAAATACAATAGTTCATATTATTATCCTTTATACATAATTAATATCATTTAATATTAGTTATTAAGAGCTCCAACTACATATATGTAAATTTTAAATTTGGACAAAAACTTAAATAACTTTTCATGTAATACTTATATTTATTAAGTTAATCTCTTCAAGCTTTATTATAATGTGAATTCAAACTTAATTAAAATAACTTTAAAATATAAATTTTAGTCCATATATAAAATAATTATTCATTGAAGAATATTTATCATAAGTAAAATAGGGAAAACGTATTTTTAAGTCTCATTAAAAATTTTAGTCATATTCTAATAAAATTTCACTTTGACTCGAAAATAGATGAATTATACATAATTGGGTGTCTTTTATTTTCACTAAACTTTCAAGCTTTAACTTAAACAGATTTTCTATTTCACATTCTATTGACTGCAATTTGCTTATTTTTTTAAAAATTAATTACTGCATCATCAACTTCACTTAATCTTGCATTAAAAAGTTTATTTTTATTTTGAAAAAAATAAGGAAGACTCACGTTAATTTTAATTTCACAAATTTGGTGATTTATTGATATACTAGTTACAGATTGGTGCATTATACTATATGATTATAATAATAAATTTAAATATTTTAATTAATTATAAAATAATTTGTAAAATCATGACACAATAGAGATCTCTCTCTCAAATCTCTCTCAAATTTATAAAATTATGACATCATAGAGATCTCTATTACATATTCTTTTTGAAAATATTACATAATTTTTAACTAATAGTATACTTTGATACATATATTATGACATCATATCTTTACAAAATTGTTATGATTTTATGAAATAATATATTATGTTCGTGTTATATTAATAATAAAAAAAGACATCACACAATTACCATATAATTCATACTCATAATAAACAAAAAGTTTGTCATTCTTATTATTCTCTCTATATAAGAACATACTAATTACTGCTTTAATTACCATGAATTAATGACAAATTCAGTAAGAACCTTGAGTAGAAATTAAAGTAATATTTAATACTCTTCTTTATATTATTTTAATAGAAACACACTCCATTAAAAATAACTCTAAAAAAAGTCATAGTTCATATAAAAATAATTATTTAATCTATCAAAATATTTATCTTAAACAAAGTATAAGAAAAATATCTTTCTAATAATCTTATTAAAAATTTAAATAAATACCATAATAAAAATACTGAAAACGATCAAAAAATTTTATAATTGTTAAAAATATTATATAGATATGAATATCCAATTATATCTATTAAATAAAATGAATATCCAATCATATGCAAATCCTTTTTATAGATACATTAAAAAAAAAAAGATCAAATATTAAACTTTATTTGCCCAAAACGTGTTCAAGCTTTTTCTTTTATATATAGAAAAACTGGAATTGCAACAATAGTTCTTAAAAAAAAAAAATCATTTTTTCTTTCATTTGAATTTTCAACGGTGGTGATCGTGCTGCCCGCAATATCCCCCCTGCACATGATAATGTTCCCCTGTTGCTGCCTCATGATAGGACCATTTTTCTTTTTGGTCCGTGAGTTCAACGGACTGGGACCACAGTGCACGATCACGCTATATCCTATACCATCACAAAGATATTTTGATTTTTTTATTGTTTTCTTGCCAGATCACCGACGCTCTTGTTGTGGGTCCCGCCACACTTTAATTGCTCACGATCCCTCACTATTAAAATTTTTTATTCTATTTTCTTTTATTTTTCATTATTGCATAGATTTTTTTTCATAATTATGTAGAATATTAATGGTTTATTTTTTAATTGAAGTTTAATTTGTATACGAAATTAAACATAAATCAAATTAAATTCTAGTTTTCATTCAGCTTTGCTGAGGAAATTGAAGTTTGATCACTTCATTCCAACAAATAATTTTGTATCAATTTGAAAATATGGCTTTGTGTTTAAACCATTCAGATTTGAAATAATTCAAATATAATGTTTATTTTAATTTTAAATTTAATTAAAAAATAAATTAATATAACAAAATAGAATGACCTTTTACATTTTTCTTCAACCTAAACAATAAAATATATCTTCCTACTTTCATTATGTTTAATTATCAAAAATTTTATATTTAATAATTTTAAATAGTTAATTAAAATAATATAATACTACTGGTATAAAATACAGATAAATTATATTATTTAGTAAAAATAGTAAGTATTTATGTTTATAAAATGATTTTAATTGGTGAAATTTATGTAGAAATTTTACCTGTTTAACAATATTTTTTTTCAGTAAGATAAATACAAATGAATTCAATTATAAATTTTGTAAACAAAAAATTTAACTATATTGTTAGTAAAAAATTAATTATTTTTATTTATAAATTATTTAAATCCATAAAATTTATATGGATGTTTCATAAATTTTAACAACTTTTTTTTTTGAACGAAATAAGATTTAGATTTAGTTGCAAAATTCATAGTATTAAAGCTGTAAACTTAAATAAATCCATTCAATTATGAAATTAAAAATAAATTAATTTCTTAAAAATAAAAAATTTTAAAATTTAAAATTTAACTAATATAAATATCACCCATGTAATAAAATCTAAAATTATTTATTAAACTAAAATTTATAAATTTACAATGAATTATATTGGATATTAAATATTTGATAAATAAAAAATAAATAAAATTTTTATTTTGATTTTAATAAATTATACAAAATATTATGTTATTTGAATTTAAAATATATAAAATTTTATAAACTGAAAATTTTGACTAATTTTAATTTTTTAACTTTTCTTGGAAATAGAAATTTAGTTTTTGTTATTTTGAAATTATAAATTATTTGTTAATATTGCTTGACAAAAAACTAAATTTAAGTAACTTAAAAAATAAACGTATTATTCTAATTAGGATAAAAAAATTAATTTTAAATCTAATTAAATAAATAAAAAGTTAAAAGACTCAATTAGGGAAAAAAACAAGTACTTTAGTTAGAGGATAATATTGTAAATGAATATAAAATATATGCACTTTGTTAATAAAATTAAAAATTAAATCAAAACAGCTTTATTCTGTAAATTTTTTTGATAATTTATTTATTGTAATAGTATGGTGTTAATAGCTAAATAATCACAGCAGCAACGAGGGGCAAGCAATATGACCGTGTTAATGGTGATAGACGATGACGGTTATGGCGGCAATAGTTAGTGATAATTGGCTAGAAGTGGTGGCAAGGATAAGGAGAAAGCGATGGTGATGCTACTGGTGCAGAGTAAATTAGCCAAAAGAATGAGCATTGAACAATCGACCAAGCCGAAACACTGAGGGTAAAAATTGTACATCATTTGAGAATTTTTCTCTCTTGATAGCATAAATTTGACCTATTTCAATAATAGTGAAATTTAAATTAGAGCTCACAGAGTTGAGCCGAACTGAATTAAGTATAATAATATTTAAATTTAATTTATTTATTTTTATTTCAAGCTCGAGTTTAAATTTATTGTTTAAATTTGATTTTTTAAATTTTTTGATTGAAGTCAAGTATGTCCTCAAACTTACTTGACCGATAAAAATTATATAATTTCGAAATCAATTTTAATCTATAATTATATTTCATTTGCAATATAAATTATTATTTTCTAGTATTCTTAGTGTGTTTTACTAAATATTTGTGTTCCGGACTTAAGAATTGTATCAAACATTTTAGTGATACATATAATGATGCATGGCATCAGATTTAATTGTGAATAATTTTGTCTTATCATAAGAGTTATGGAATGCAATTAAGGTAATATGAAATCAGTTGTGTTCCATAAACTTATCACCCCAAATAATTAAATTCAAACCTAATGCCTTATCATAGAAATTCCAAAAAATGTAAATGGTATAGATGTTGCTTGCAAATAAAAGTTGAGATGGTTGGGCAATATTAGCTTTATAATTTTTTAAAGGTTACCAAAATACATAAGGTAGATGCATTATTTGAATTTCGTTGAGTTTTCACTTTTATATATGAGTTGCTAAGGTGCTATTGAAAATAATGAAATTATATGAATAAAATTTATACTTAAATAATTATTTTTAAATATTTTTTTAATCTAACCGTAACGGATATTATTAATATATTATATATCTCCATATATTGATGATAACTTAATATAACAAATTTTAACTTTTTATTTCTCTTTTTGTAAGCATTTGGTTCTCAAAATTCAATATTATTATTTGAAATCATATTTTCTGATTAATAGAAAAGTAATTCTCATGATATAACATTATCATATTTTGGATACAAATAAGGTTTTAATTAGCATAGATCATAGACTATAATTTTTTTAAAAATATATATTTTATAGTTTAGTATGTAAATATATGTTACATTAATTAAGAATATCATTATCTATTAAAATTTTAAACTTTCATATAACTATGAGAATATAATTTTTTTTCACCTCTTACGTATAGGGCTTACAACCATAAGAATTTAATTTTCTTGAAAATGGATATTTCATGCAAATCAAACGTCAAAATTGAATATTTTTTAGTCATTTTTTTCACAAAAATCGATTAATCAAATGTACATTTTAAAGTTTTTTCTCATTTTCATTATTTTGATCTATTATAGCTAAGAAGCTAGGAATAGTTTCACGATTTTCATTATTTTTATCTAATTTTTGTTTCAATAAGTATGAATTTGTATTGTTTATGTTGATTTATATGATTTTATTTTCTATTTTCATGAGAGTTTTTAATTTTCTATTTATAGAAGCAGTTTGTCTTATATGAAGAATAGTATTATCCTTTTATAAGATTGATTTACAATATTATTACTAAATAAAAAGTGCATCTCACTATTAAGTCAAGTATAATACTTTATTAATATAATTGTATTTATTAAAAATAAAATGATCATTTTAAATTAGATTCATTATATATATTATCAATATATTTATTATAAACTATAAACTTTAATTTTTTTATATTTTATTAATAATCTCGTACTTTATAATCATATTCATAAATGAAAATTATTCTCTTCAATTTTTTTTAAAAAATATATTTGATGTTTAACAATATAATAAAATGAGGTGGGGAAATAAAATGTATTCCACGTACTCTTATGATAAGACAATCAATATCAAGAAAACAAAAACAATCAAGAATAAGGAAAAAAAAATAAATTAAGGATTGGAGTAGAAGAAAAAAGTTTCCAATTTCATTCCAAACGAGACACTACAGTAAAAAAAATGTTGTTGAGATCGGAGAGAGAAGGTAGGTGTATAAATTGGCAACCATACTACTTGACTTAGATACAGCCCATTAGACATTATATTAATTAGGTCTTCAGCAATTACATCACTCTATATGAATTTAACCTCAAATATTGCTCTTTATTTTAAAGAGTATTGGAGGAAAACAATTATATAAATTCAATAGATTTTTTATAATTTTATTTTTTTCTTATAGGCATTATAATTATAATTATATTTATTTTTTGATTTTAATAATAAAAAATAAACATATATAAAGAGTCTTGAAGATGATATAAGGAAATTAACATTAATTAAACCAATAAAATAAAATTTAACCTTTTGATTGGAACGAGGTAAAATGTGAGAAGAAAAAAAAATAAGGATAAAATAAAAAAATTATAACTTTTTATTATTTAAGAATGAAATAAAAATAAAGAAAGACAAATAATTTTTATTTTCTCTTCAAAATAAAAAAAATATGATAATTGAAGAGAATTATAATAAATTTATATTTTTATTATTGATACTTTCCTATTGAAAATAGGAAATAAATTTATTATTTTTTATTTAAATATAAAAAAGAAAATTAAAAAGAAAATTTCTTTTTTTATTTTTTCTTTATCAAATATAAATAAATAAAATAAAAATTATTTTTTCTTTTTATTTTTTTAAAATAATTTCTCAAACATAGAGATAAGATGGATAAGAATTGCTCCCCCCACCAAAATCAAAACCATTCAAAAGATAAAACAATCACTAATCATCCCACAGAACTGCTCCTATCATCGTTCATTTTCATTTTTACATTCACAAAATGGTCCCGCTTAACATTCCGTCTCCTACGTTAACGCTTGTTAACATTTTACCAGATCCACCAACCCCTTCATCAGTAAATCTTCCCCGTCCATCCCGCCCATCGAACCTATATATACACCCTCACCTCCACCCTATCATTTCGCTCAAACCCCCTTCTCTCTTTCTCTTATAAACCCTCAAACAGAGAGAGCACCGAGTCTTCTTCTACTGAATTCTCAGATCCACACCCTAAAACAAACGATGGCGTTGCTAGTAGAAAAAACTACAAGCGGCCGTGAATACAAGGTCAAGGACATGTCCCAGGCCGACTTCGGCCGCCTCGAGATCGAGCTGGCCGAGGTCGAAATGCCCGGTCTGATGGCATGCCGGGCCGAGTTCGGCCCATCCCAGCCTTTTAAGGGGGCCAAAATCACCGGCTCCCTCCACATGACCATCCAAACCGCTGTCCTAATCGAAACCCTTACCGCCCTCGGCGCTGAAGTCCGCTGGTGCTCCTGCAACATCTTCAGCACGCAAGACCATGCCGCCGCGGCCATAGCCCGCGATTCCGCCTCTGTATTCGCCTGGAAAGGTGAGACTTTGCAGGAGTACTGGTGGTGCACGGAGCGCGCGCTCGACTGGGGCCCTGGTGGCGGCCCGGATCTGATCGTCGATGATGGCGGCGATGCTACACTCTTGATCCATGAGGGGGTAAAAGCGGAGGAAGAGTATGAGAAGAGCGGGAAATTGCCGGACCCGGCGTCCACGGATAATGCTGAGTTTCAGATCGTGTTGACTATAATTAGGGATGGGTTGAAGACGGATCCAAAGAGATATCATAAGATGAAGGAGAGATTGGTTGGGGTGTCGGAGGAGACCACAACGGGTGTTAAGAGGTTGTATCAGATGCAGGCTAATGGCACTTTGTTGTTTCCTGCCATTAATGTTAATGACTCTGTTACTAAGAGCAAGGTAAATTGTTGTTTTCTGTGTTTTTTTCGATCTGCTTGGTAATGGTTTAGATCTGCTTTTTTCTTTAGTGTTTGCATGCTCGAAGTGGTTTCATTTCTGGGTTTTTTCCGCTAAAAGATTTGATTTTTAATTTCTCATTTTATTATAAATCTTCAGATCTGTGGGGGGTACAAGCTTTAGCTTTATTGTGATTCATTAGGGTTTCATTTAAATAGAACTTGTTAGATCTCAAGTAGGGGAGTTCTCTGTGTGAAATAACATCGGGTTATCAATATTAATCAATTCAATTACATATCTCTACTCAGTAGTGTTACTGGATGATTGTGTTTTTCATGTTAGGTGATCATTATAATCTCATTTTCACGTTCATAATTAGCAGTCAGTTCTTCTTAAAAAAAGAAAGTAGTAGTTGCCGTATGTTATATAGAAAAATGTGTTTCTTATTCTATGTGATTTGATTTCACTGTCTTCTTGTTATCTAAGACTTTATGATGGTTATTATTGTATGTTGTTGCAGTTTGATAACTTGTATGGATGCCGTCACTCTCTCCCCGATGGTTTGATGAGAGCTACTGATGTGATGATTGCTGGCAAGGTTGCTATTGTCTGTGGTTATGGCGATGTTGGCAAGGGCTGTGCTGCTGCTTTGAAGCAGGCTGGAGCTCGTGTTATTGTGACAGAGATTGATCCCATCTGTGCCCTTCAGGCTCTTATGGAAGGTTTTCAAGTCTTGACCATCGAAGATGTTGTTTCTGAGGCTGACATCTTTGTCACCACCACTGGTAACAAGGACATCATCATGGTTAATCACATGAGGAAGATGAAGAACAATGCCATTGTTTGCAACATAGGTCACTTTGATAATGAGATTGACATGCATGGACTCGAGACCTACCCTGGCGTCAAGCGCATAACCATCAAGCCCCAAACTGATAGGTGGGTGTTCCCTGATACCAATTCAGGCATCATTGTGTTGGCTGAGGGTCGTCTCATGAATTTGGGTTGTGCCACTGGTCACCCCAGCTTTGTGATGTCATGCTCTTTCACCAACCAAGTGATTGCACAGCTTGAGTTATGGAAGGAGAAGGCAACTGGCAAGTATGAGAAGAAGGTGTATGTTTTGCCCAAGCACCTTGACGAGAAGGTTGCCGCTCTTCACCTCGGTAAGCTCGGAGCTAGGCTTACCAAGCTCACCAAGGAGCAGGCTGACTACATCAGCGTGCCAGTTGAGGGTCCTTACAAGCCTCCTCACTACAGGTACTGAGAAATAACAAAGAGAGATCGAGGAAAACAACACATCTGGAGGGCTTGATTGTTTCTTTTACAATTTGATGATGATTTGTGGTAGAATGTTAGATTCTAAATTTTTGTAGGATTTTGTGTGTTGGTGGGGGGCAGTTGGGGAGGAAAGAAATGGGTTGGTCTCTTTTATAGAAGACCACGAGGGATTGAATAAGGTTGTGTGGGATGTACTGTAACAGCTCGGCCATTTGAGTTCTACTGCAGCTTATTCCGATTCTATTTACTGAAGAGGAAAAAAAAAATCTTTAAAGTCCTCTTCAGTTTCACTTTAATACAATAGTAATAATTTTGTTCATTTAACAGTAACAAATATAAGGAAAAATAGATTCAAATGGAGTATAATGACGTGTAAAAATATTTGTATGTAAAAATATTATTTAAGGATAAATTTGATTAAAAATTATAAATTTAATGATAAATTTGATAAAAAAGTTTATACTGAAGGATAAATTTTTAAAGGTATATTTGATATTGTTGCCTTAAAAAAAAAAATCAAAATAAGCTTATTTAGTGTTGGCTGTCCTAAGAATTGATTGCGTAATTTCTATCTATTCATCGTTGTTCTGTAGCCTTTGTTTGCATGATTCTCAAGTTAAAAGGTTTGTTGTGAAATATTTAATTTAAGATCTTGTACATAATTAGAATACCAAAAATTTAATTATTGAATGAAAATAAATTGCGTACTTGTTTTCATGTTGAATCTTAGATTGTTTTGAGCCATAAGAATTTGTCAAAACGGTCCTAAATTATTTTGAGCCATAATTATAAACGCTTAAAATTAAATCACTTGAACAATTTGTCAGAACGGTTGAAAACATAATCTAGATTTTCCTCTCATTGACATTCTCAAAGACGACTACAATAGGTGTAATAATTAGGGTTTTCTGTTATAAATGCAGGAGAGGAGACCTCACTTATTTATAATAAATTTTAACAGACCCACCCATCACATGTCCATGTTAAAATAGGCATACACTGACCGTCTTCCATATCGGTCCACAAAAGATGTCACAAACCTATAACTCAATTGATCACATTTTAATTATGCTTACTCCAAATCAATAAACTATATTATTCAGTCTGTTTTATTAATAATTAAAACCAACCATAATTAATATTAGCCCACATAAATAATTCCAACATTCTTCCACTTGGGCAATATTAATTATGACGTTTTCATGTTTTAAGAAAGAAAACGTTTTCATGTTTTAAGAAAGAAAACGTTTTCAAAAACAACTCTCGGACTGAATACTTTAAACTCAAGTGTGACTAATCAATTTTTAGAAAACATATAGTTTATTGATAAAGTGACATCTCAAATACAATCTTGTTCACATTAAATTATCAATATCGGATCATGACAGTAGTTATGCCCCTTATTGACATAGTACCAATCCATAGTCACAAATATTGACAACTTAACCGACTTGAATTTCGATATGGCAGTGGAGCAAGAAAATAACGTCCACATGTGATCAATACACTATTTTCTTGTCAGTCCTCCAAACATTTCTCTTTCACACATGCTCTAACGAGCAAGAGAAATTTACAAGGCTTCACAATAAGACTGTTATTTCCATTTGGAAATACAATCACAATCTCTTAGCCTTTGTTTTCAGAAACACAATTAGAAACCAACTCTGCTTAAGATAATCACACCAGTCTTAAGCATATTAACCACAACTCATAGCATGCTATATATATAAAATGTGCACATGCGCAAAACAGACAACTACAAAACACTCAACCTATATAAATAAATATGAATAAGCAATATAGCAAAATTATTTAACTTGAACGTTCAATTACAAACATAAAACTCCCACTAAACAAACACATCAAAAGACTCTATAACACTCATATCACAAACATGTTTCTTAAAAGCTATGGGTCTGAGTTCTTTGGTTAGAGGATTAGCTAACATTAAATCAGTACTAACATACTGAATCTCAATGTCGTCTTTCTTTACTAAGTCTCTAACTGTAAGATATTTAATCTTCATA
>CATIWR010178763.1:0-22061 GCA_949677035.1 Omphalea diandra | reverse complement strand
TATATATATTGTATTAAATTGATAAAATTTATATAAACAATAATTGATAATGATATCAATTACAAAGTTATAATATTAAAGTACAAACTAGTTAGATTATTAGTTCAAAAATGATAGCTTTAAATCATAGATGAGAATATTTACAAATAATTTTTTCATGAAATTTATTTATAATTTCACATGAATTTATGCTAATATTGTGTTTGGTTCAATTCCAACTTAAAATTCATTTTATTTATAAATGAATTGCTATATTTGGCATATTAAAAAAATAAAAATTAATTCATGTCAATGTGTTTGGTTTAAGTTAAAATTTAATAAAACATTTTATTTTATAAAAATATCCTTGCATTATTTTTTAAAAGAATGAGGAGAAAGAAGATATAAATTTAATTAAGGGTATTTTTGTATAATAAAAAAACTTTACAACTTTAGAATTTATTTGCAAATTCTAACAACTTTGATAAAATTTATTTCAATTATAATTAATTTTAAGGATTTAATAAAATAAAATTTTTAATAAATTTGTATTTATATCAAAAACATAAAATATAAATATAGATTTATAAATAAAATTTATAAAATTATACAATGTAAATAAAGAAATACATGGAACACTGATTCTTTGTTGTTGGAAATTTCGAGAGTTGCAGTTCAGGACACAGTTTCAGTATACAATATCAAGGCTACATTCTCATGTACCCAAAAAGATTATTCAATATCAAGTAGGGTTTGGTTCTAAAAAAAAAAAAAATGCCAAGTAGGATGGAGATCTAGTCCTTATCAAGAATTTATTCAGACAGGGAGAAGATCTCCATCTGAGAGCTTCTATAGATGAGGATCAATGTTTTTAAAATTAGATCTAAAATTGAATTAATTAACTGATGAATTTTTTATTTATTTGGTTCGATTTGATTGATTTAATCAATATAATTTATTAAAATATTTTTTATTTTGAGAAAAAATAGATAAATAATCCTTAAAAATTTTAAAATATATATAATATAATAAAGTAATAAAAATTATTTTTTAAAATTTAAATTTTGAGTAAATTAGTGTAATTTTAAAATGTTTAAATTTTTTAACAAAATACTGTAATTTTATGTTGAATCAATTTAATACGACTCCTGATTTTAGGCATTTTTCCTAATTTTAACTGATTTTTTAAAATTTTAGTTTATTTTTGAGTGTTCAAATTTTTATATTGAACGAACCAGATCAAATGCCATAACATCTCTTCTCTTCTTGCCTCTCTGTCCATTTGGGGGCATCAAGTGTGATGGCTATGGCAAATAAATAAATTTGAAAAATTATTGTAAAAACTGAAGAATTATTGATTTAATTTGATCAAATTAAGATTAAAATTTTTAGATTAAATTAAAATATTAAATTTTAAAATTTGTTGGATATCCATGTGTGTGTGTGTGTGTGTGTATATATATATATATAAATTATAACATACTTTTTTATATAAATATTAGTTTATAGTATAAAATATTTAACTATAACTATTTAATATTTAGAAAATTTTAAATAGTTTAAAAATGATTGAGAAATAAAAAAAAAATTAAAAAAAGAGGATTCCTTGCGAGGTGAGAAATCTCCATTAAAAAGAAAATGAGAAAAAAAAAAAAGAAGAAAGTCTTTCCACAAAAAATATAAAATCATGTTTTCGCATCTACCTTGTTGCCATTCCAAATATCAAGACTACATTCTGATGTACCTAAAAACGAAAACCAATAATTCCTCTTCCGTAAACAGTATATTATACACATAGTCATAAATATGTACAATCTTAATTGGACAACAATAAAATATGTGTGCACAATGAAATAATTAAATACATCAATCAACACAGAAGACATGAAAATATTATGAGCTACATAGAAACAAGTAGCACTCTCCTGTGCCGTCACCGAATCGGAATTTTTTTTTTTTTTTTATTATAATGCTAAGCATTGGAGACAACTTTAATTCTATATATTTACCACCATATACACCAAGATTTTACTGGTAAACAAAGTTAGGGGCCAAGTTTCAAAATTCTTGATTTGAGAAGTATATCTGAATTGAATTATATCAAATTTTTCAATGAAAACAGTATTAGAGATTTTATATTATTTGATTAAAAATTAAATCAAATCATATTGTAATTATTTTTAATTGAAAAGATTGAATTATATATAATTAAATAAATATTTTAATTATTAATTTTACTAATTAACCAACTTAATTAATATATACCATTAATAATTACTATTCATAATAACTAATAATTAAATTATTTATTTGTCATTAGTTGTAAATTAGTAGTAAATATGAATAATATATTAAAATTTAATAACTAATATATAATTTATTAATTATTTTTTATAAAATTAATTCAAATTAATAAAATGAAAAATTTGAATATAAAATAAGTATTACTCATGATAATTAATAATTAAACTACTTATTTATTATAAGTAGTAAATGAATAATAAGCATTAGTAATAATTTTCAATATAATATTTATTATTAGTTATTTTTATTAAACGAAGTTCAAGTTTTAATAATATGAAAAATGAGAGATTAAAAATTAAAATAATTGAATACTCAAATTAATATCAAATTAAATATATCCATCTCAAAAAAATTGAAAAATTAAATCAAATCGTCTGAATTTAACATAAAACAAAATTAAACTGAATCAAAAATTTAAAATGATATTGATTCTTTATTTTTAAAATTTTAAAACTTTCAACCTAATTTTGAAGATTTATAAATCCCTAACTTAAATCAAACTATACTCTCCCAAAATAAAAATTAATATCAAGGTGAGATTGAAAAGTTTATCACTTTCTGGTTTGTGTGCTTTGAAAATACCAAAACAAAAATCCAAAAACATGCACCAAAACTAACCCCTGCAAAAAAACCCACTTGTGTCTTCCTGTCCTACTCTACTTTATCTCCATTCCAAGGAACATTTACCTTGTCATTTTTCCTCTTGTCATTTTTCCTCTTCAAATGTCCACTTTAAATACCAAAGAGTTCTATTTGAGGCTGTATGTTCTCTGTTCTTTAAAAAAAAAAAAGTTTTATATCCTAAACAACGTGAACGTAAGTAATGGAAATAACAAGCGATAATAATGACCACAACCAATCAGAAAGGTGCTTCCTAGATTGGATGAAACTCCAACAAGTAGATGTAGCCGAGCTCCTGCAGGTCCTCGCCCCACGCGAGAAACCTGATAATAGTGAGCTCACCAAGCTTGCCGAGAAAAGCATCAAGCATTTTCAAGATTACGTGGACCAGCGTTTCCAACTTGCACGCAGCGATGTATCAGCCTACTTTGCACCCCCATGGACCTCTTCCTTGGAGAATTCCTTGCTCTGGCTAGCTGGCTGTAGACCCTCCATTTATATCAGGCTCGTATACGCACTTTGTGGGTCACAGATTGAGTCACATCTCACTGAATACCTTCAGGTATATAATTTGATATTATATAACTGAATGAATATAGTCAAATACATAATAAAACACATTTGTAGTTCTTTGTTATTAGTAAAGGGTTGTTGGTTTTTGTTCATATGTTTCCTCTTGGGGTGGGTTCTGACAGGTTTGTCTACTTCAAAATTAATAAATTTATTAAAAAAAT
This sequence comes from Omphalea diandra, assembly GCA_949677035.1. NCBI lineage: Eukaryota > Viridiplantae > Streptophyta > Magnoliopsida > Malpighiales > Euphorbiaceae > Omphalea > Omphalea diandra. The sequence continues at coordinate 18,423 of CATIWR010178763.1, read as the reverse complement.
TTCTTTGCATATTTATACTCAAACCCATAAGAGATATGGTCCCTGCAAACTAATTAATTAGACTATGATTACATCAGGTTGCAAGGACAGGGAATCTTGGTGAGCTATCATCGAGCCAGCTCAGTATGGTAAATGATTTACATTCCAAGATTATCAAGGAAGAAGAAAAATTGACAACCCAGTTGGCTAGTTTGCAGGAAGATATTGCTGATGCGCCTATCTCTGTGATCGCAAAGCGACAGAACCAGCCAGGTGACTGCAATGAGGAAGTGGATCGGGCACTCGAACATCATGATGAGGCTATGTTTGGTATCCTACAGGAGCCTGATAGCTTGAGGTTGAGCACGCTTAAGGAGTTGATTAGCATTTTAAGCCCGGTTCAGGCTGTGGATTATCTAGCTGCTGGTAAGATGCTTCACCTCTGCATGCATGAGTGGGGTAAAAGAAGGGATCTTATGCATGGTAGAAGAAAATATTAATCAAAGATCTACCATTTTATCCATGGGGTGTGGCCATTTTCCTATAGATAGGTAGCTAGTGCTTTTCAAGTTTACTGTTATTTTATCTTTTTTTTTTTTTCAAGGATAAAATCACTTGAGGAATGCAGAACTGGTAGACTACATATAATTGTTGGTGGAAGTTACTAGAAAAAGAGGGAACAGAAAAGGAGAAAGAATGTATTTATGTGTCTAGATAGAAAGATACTAGGCCGTTTCTCATGCATGAAAAATTATCCACCTGTGTCACTCTTCACAAGTTAATAAAAATGAGTATTTATATAAACCACTAGAAGTTTGTGCTATATATATATATATATATATATATATATATATTGCAATCAAGTAAAAATATTAAACAATAGACAACATATATTGCTGGTGGATATGATAAAAGATGTTGGCTAATAGTTCACATGTGTTCTACATCTCTTATTTCTTCTTAGGCTTTTAGCTATATGATATCTATTAATTTCAGAAACTCTACGACGTTATTTAAGAAAAATCAATACACATTATATAAAGTTTCTATTAGCTAGCAATCTAGCAAAAGATAAAAACTGTGAAATAAAAATAAAACCTGAGGCATGCAGGATATATGTTTCTTAAGGATTATTTATCCTTCAAGATTCAACAAACATTTTGAGATGGTCTGTTCGTCAAAAATATCCAAATCTTTTCCTGTTTGATAATTATATCTAAATTTTTTTAATTTTGATAAATTTAGCCAATTTTATAAAGGTTTTGGCAATTATAGCCAATTTGAGATTTTGATAAAAATTAAATGACATAATCCTTTATATATCATCCATCTAAGATTGAATTTTAAAAATGATGTGTTCAATGAGTCCTGTTAGATTTTAAATTGAATCTTATATGCATGATATATCATGGATCGTGTCATCTAATTCTGACTAAAATCTCAAATTGGCCATAATTATTAAAACTTTTACAAAATTGGCTAAATTTGTCAAAGTTAAAAGAATCGAATATAATTATCAAAACATGCAAAGATTTAGATTTTTTTTTTATCAATAAACCTTTTGAGTTTGCTTAGATAACAAAAATAAGATTGACCAAATAATGAGCAAGAAGGAAAGAGAAGTTTTTTTTTTATATTCAATATATAAAACAAGCAGTGGCGTATATAGGAAAAAAATTATTAATTAACTCAAATAAATTCCTATGTTTAAATAGTGATTAAGACAAGTTTTCAAGTTAAGCTAAAATTTTACTAAGCTAAAAACATGATTATAGATAATGGCAAGTTTTAAAAATTGAAAATAAAATTATTAATATTTCTAAAATATAGCTTAAACAATGAGCAAGTTATTATTATGCTGAGAATCACCAATTTATACTAGATTTAAGCTTTTGGCCCATTTCTTATATGCACAAAATCATGTCCTTGTATCACTTTTCACAAGCATGAATTTCAATATACACTATTAAAAAGTTTTGTAAATTTTCAATATGAGATTGAGTATTTAAGAAATAGTCTTTTATATACAATAAATCTCCATATTTAAAAAAAAACTTAAAATATTTTGATAGGTTTAAATATGAGTTTTAGTACCTGTATTTTAGTTCCCTTTAGACGGTAAACTAGACCAAAAAGAATAAAACGTAATTTACAGACTTATGATGAAATTTTTAGTTTTGATAGATCATAAAATTTTTATTATAAATTAAAATCTTACTAATCATATAATACCCTATAGTTCTTACTATTCAATATTATTTTGCGCTAACCGGCCATGTGCATGCTCGATAATTCATTTGTACTCTATAGACTGTACCACAATCTTACACAAGTGGTCCTACATTTTATATTTTTAAATTGGAATAAATAGTGAACCAATCAGTTGGCTAGTTCTTGATTTGTTCAATTTGATCGATCTGATGAGTCCAATTCAATTAGTTTAATAATGAGCAAAATTCAAAGTATCACTAAAATAGTTTAAAAAATTAAAAATATTAAAAAATATAAATATATTTATAATAATAAAAAATAAATAAATAATATTGAAAATTGATTTCAACCAAATCAAACCAATTACCAGTTTAGTTTTTAATTTTACTGGTCTGATTCGATTTTCAAAATATTTCTTGCTCCATACTCATAAGATTTCATCAAGTGTAGACTGCAATTAAATATACTACTTGTACGAGTTTCTAACTCATCCTCTCATTCATTACAATCTAGCCCTACTCACACTATAAGAAAAAAATAAAATCTATTTAATGATAGTGTTCTTAATAAAGTGACTTTAATATTACCTAAATGATCCTTATTCATGGGGGTGCTAATCACAAAGATTGAGTTACCATCACTATTAATATCTTAAGTTGATTTAAGATTCAATCCCCCTGATGTTTCATTAATTATTTTTCTTCTTAAATATTTAATCAGAGGATTGATCAAATTCACATCTAACTTCACATAATTGGTACATATAATTATCTTTCAATAACTACTTAACTACATCATGTCTCAGATGAATGTGTCCGTTTTTACCATTGAATGTCTTGTTCTTTACAATGGTAATTACCGCTTGACAATGACAATGGATAAACATAGAAGATATTAGTTTTATTTTCAGTGGAATATTTATCAAAGAATTTCTCAACCGCTCAACCTCATTACTAGCGAACTCCGAAGCTATAAACTGTAACTCTATGGTAGACTTTACACTAATAATTTATTTAGCTAATCTCTAAGTAACTATATCACCATCAAGGGAAAAAATATAGCTAGTAGTGGATTTTGTCTCATACGAATCTAAAATCTAGTTAGTATTTATATCCTTCTAATATAATAGGAAATCTATTACATAAAATACTATAATTTATGATGATACCTCTCAAATATTTCATTAGTCCAACTAGTACAGTGTAATGATCGTGATTGGAAGTATATATATACCTGCTTCAAAAAAATTTATCAAATATATTAGATTTCTAATAAACTATACATACTTAAATAGAGCCACAAATCATCTCAATTTTTCTTTATTTGTATGTTAGCATCATGAAAAAATACTTATTGTTATGACATTAAAATGTCGAAACTTTTAACAAATTCCTTTACATTATGTCCTTGTGATAGTTTTATATTATCATCCCTATGATTATAAGGCAAAAATAACACTTGCTTCACCCAAATCTTTGCATATCAAATTTAGAAGCAAGAAAACATTTTGTTTTAAACATGTCAAGACCATATAACAATTAAGTTGCAATCAAGTAAAAATATTAAACAATAATCAAAATATATTGCAAATGTATGATAAAAGATGTTGGCCAATAGTTCACATATATTCTACATCTCTTCTTTCGTCTTAGGCCTTTAGCTATATGATATCTATTAATTTTAGAAACTCTACAATGGTATATAAAGTATCTATTCGCTAACAATCTAGCAAAAGATAAAAACTGTGAAATAAAAATAAAACTTGAGGCGTGCATAAAATATTTTCTTAAGGATTATTTATCCTTCAAGATAAAAAAAAAAAACATTTTGAGATTGCTTAGATAATAGAAGCAATAAGTAAGATTAAACCAATAATGAGAAAGAAGGAAAGAGAAGTTTTTTATATTCAATATATAAACCAACCAGTGGCATATATAATTAACACAAGAAAATTTGTATGTTTCAAATAGTGATTAAGACATTAGTTTTCAAGTTAAGCTAAAATTTTACTAAGTCAAAAACATGATTATAGATAATAATGGGTTTTAAAAATTGAAAAATATAATTATTAATATTTCAAAAATATAGCTTAAACCATGCCGCAAGTTATATTATGTGGAGAATCAACCGAGTTATACTACATTTAAACTGTTGGTCCATTTCTCATGTGCGCAAAATCATGTCCTTGTCTGACTTTTTACAAGCTTAATAGAACAAATTTCAATATAAATTATTAAAAACTTTTATAAGTTTTCAATATGAGATTGAGTTTTTAAGAAATAGTCTTTCATATACAATAAATCTCCATATATTTTTTTAAAAAAAAACTTAAAAAAGTTTACTAGATTTAAATATGTGTTAATGCTTAGATTTTTGTATCCTTTAGACTATAAACTACACCTAAAAGAATAAACATATATAATTTACAAAGTTATGATGGATTTTTAATCTTGACAGACCAATGATTTTTTATTGTGAATTAAAGTCTTACTAATCATATAATACCCTATAATTCTTCCTGTTCAACACTATTTTGCACTAATAGGTCATGCACATGTCTTATAATTCATAAGAGCTCTATAAACTATATCACAATCTTATAGAGGTGGCTCTATTCCAAATATTTTTAAATCGAATCAGTCAGTGAACCGATCAGTTGACTGATTCTCAGTTTGGTCAATTCATCGATCCTATCAGATTAATTCAATTAGTTTAATAATAAATAAAATTCAAAGTACTTCTAAAATAACTTTAAAAAGTAGAAAAAATAAGTAAAAAATATAAATATATTTATAATAATTAAAAACAAAAAATAATATTTAAAATCAATCTAGACCAAATTGAACTAATTACTAGTTCGATACCTAATTTTACTGGTTCAATCTGATTTTCAAAATATTGTCTTCTCCATACTCATATAGGTGATTTCATCAAATGTATACTACAATTAAATATACTATTGATAAGAGTTTTTAGCTCATCCTCTCATCTATTACAGTCTAGCACTACTCACACTACAAGAGAGAATAAATCTATTTAATGTTAGTATTATTAATAAGGTGATTTTGTTATCACCCATATGATCCTTATTCATAGGGTTACCAATAAAAAAGATTGAGTTACCATCGCTATTAATATCTTAACTCAACTTAAGTTTCATTCCCCTTGATGTTTCATTGATTAATTTTCTTTCTAAATGTTTAGTTAGAGAATTGGCCAAATTCACTTCTAACTTGACATAATCAATAGATATAATTTTATCTTTCAATAAGGACTTAACTACATTATGTCTCAGATGAATATGTTTGTTTTTTCCATTGAATGTCTTGTTCTTTATTATGGTAATTACTGCTTGACAATCATAATGCATAAACACAAAAGAGTATTAGTTTTATTCCTAATGGAATATTTACTAAAGAATTTCTTAATGACTTAGCCTCATTACTAGCCAAGTCCAAAGCTACAAACTCTAACTCTATGATAGATTTTTCACTAATAGTTTATTTAGTTGATCTCTAAGTAACAGTTTCACCATCAAGAGAAAATCCATAACCACTAACGAATTTTGTCTCATGCAAATCTAAAATCTAGTTAACGTCATTATATCCTTCTAATGTAACAGGAAAACTATTATATAAAATACTATAATTTATGGTACCTCTAAAATATTTCATTAGTTCAACTAATACAATACAGTGAGCGTGATTGGAAGTATGCGTATATATGCTCAATCTACACATGACATAAGCTATATTAAGTTAAAAAAAAAATTCATTAAATATACTAGATTTCCAATAAACTGTACATACTCAAATTAACCCATAAATCACCTAGATTTTTCTTTATTTGTGTGTTAGTATCATAAAAAGTACTCACAGTTATGACATCAAAATGTCCAAACTTTCTTAACAAGTTCCTCTATATTATATTCTTGTGATAGCTTAATACTATCATTCTTATTATTATAAGGCAAACACCCAAATCTTTGCATATTAAATTTAACAGCAAGAAAACATTTTGTTTTGTACACTATGTCAAGACTAGTACCAAAAATAAGTAATATGAATAAATAATCACACATTCATTGTCAACAAATTTGGTATTATACATTTATCCACTTCAACAAAGAAAAATCACAATATAATAAAACTTGATCAAACTTTACAAGTCACTACTTAGGTGCTTATTTCAAACCCATATAAAAATTTTAATAATTTGCTAGATTATCAGATTCAAATGATAGAATCAATCTGCTAATTTCAAGTTGAATGAAAAGAAGAGGCTTCAAGATATGAGAAAAATATTGTCATGAATAAGGTGATCAATCAAGTAGTGAAATCAAGATATAAAAATGAGAGATATAGACTATTGTAATAATAATATATAATTAGAGTGTCAAATTTTTTCAATTATTAAGAGACAAAGATAGAACACTAATAATTCTTTGTGATTAGTGGACGAAGGAGTAAAGCGTTCTTACATAGAACCAAACTCGAGGACAGGTTTTTTTCAACTTTCTCTTGAAGGTTTCTATCTAGGATTTTTTCTATTAGTTTTAGCTTGGGGCAACCACTGGTTAACCAACATTTGTCCTTTTTTTTCTTTCATCTCTTTGTTGTTTTATTACTTTCAATAAACTCAGATTTGTTATTTTATTGATAGATCTATCTTTTTATTTTTCTTTTCTTCCATTATGTGAAGATGTATATCCTTTGTGGATGTGTTATTCTCCATTGTGGATATTTTAGTCTCATTTATGTATGTTTTATTCTCCCCCTTTGTGGGTATTTTTTTTCCCTTTTCTGAGTGTTTTCTTTCTTTTTATGGATTTTGATTTATATTTGCCAAAAAAATAGTATCTATTGGTTTTGGATTACTATTAATATACTAGTAATATGATTATGATTGTTCAAGATTTTACGACAATTCTGTTAAGGAACTCAATTCAGAATGATGTTATGACATCAAAACAAATTTGAAGACGTATGCAAAAGATTTTCAGTAGTAAGCTGATTTATTATAATCATTATGTTAGGTTTAATCATAGTTTTTCAATATCAATATATTGGATTATAGATGTCATATGTCTATTGATTTGAATGGATGAACAATTTTATATATAAAAAAAAGTTCTTAAAATAAATTAATCCAATATATTTTTCTCTCTTTCTTATAGCTAAATGGGTGCATATGCACAACGTTCAAATTTATTGTTATTTTAAATAAACTTAAAATAAAAGAAAAAAATAATTAAAATTAAAATTTGATTTTATTATTGATTTGATTTTTCTAAATTAAGGAAGTAAATTATTTTGTATGCCTTCTTTCTTTATTGGGTTGCATCCACCCATCTGTTATTATGCCGAATTTTACCTAAATGGTATAGCACCATTCAAATTTCATATATGGATTTTTGGAAAATATTTTTTTAATAAGTTTAGTCATGAGATTCACATTCAAAATTTTATAATAATAAAAAATAATTTTAATATCAGTAAATAAAAATTACTTAAAAAGAAAATATTTTGTTATAAACTAGAAAAAGAAAATAAAATAAAATATAACATGCCACTATTTAGGTGCTTACAAGCCATTATAGTAGAATTTCTCATTATTAAATAATAAATAAATTATTTTTTAAAAAATATTTTTCTCAAGAACTATTTTTGTTGGACATAATTTCAGCTTGCAATTTCATAAATTAAAAAGTGTCCAAATTTCATTAGATTGATTGAAGGGAGAATTTTAGAGTGCCTCATATATAAATGCCTTGAAGTTTATTTCAGTGCTTTGATTTTTTATTCAATTAACAAATAACATGTATATTTGAATAAATTGTTTAATTAATTATAATAACATGTTATTATTAGTCACTAATTATTGTAATATATTATTATAGATAGTCAATTACTGTAATAAATTATTATATACAATATTTTAATATGATTTTTAATGATAAATATAAACTGTAAAAATAAAGACTCAATTAAGATATTAATATAGATATGATAGACATAATATATAATAGTGTGTTGGATTTAATTTTAATTTTGAATATATATTTTATAATTTTTATTTTATTAGATAATATTTTGTAAGAAACTGCTATTTACAAATATAAAAAAAAATATGCAATATGTGTTAATTAAATCCTAAAAAAATAAATTATAAATTAAATGATATAATTGGAAAATTTCATATAAAGTAATAATGGTGAAATATAGTTTGTTTTTTTTATATATTGAATTATTTAGTTATATTCATTAATAATATTTTTATTTATTAGATTGAAAACATTACATATTATTAATTATAATATATATCTTTAAATTATTTTTTATCTCTATATATAACTTTATCAATATAGTATGTGAAAACTATGAAATGTATGAATTTTTTTATATTACATAAAAGATATAAAATTTGCATGTAAAATATAAAAATGTTTATATAATATCCATTACAATATTCAATTTTATATATTTTCTAGTTTCTCTTTAGATTATATGTAAATAAAATATAAAAATTTTTATCCAATATCCATTACAATATGTAATTTTATATATTTTCAAGTTATCTCTTTGATTATAAATTTATATAATAAATTAAAAATTTATAGATTATTGGTTACAATATATAACTCTGATTCATTTTATATCAATATGAAATTTTAATAATTTAATTTGTAAAAATTAATCAAATGTATAATTATTTTTATATTATGTTAGAGATATACAAGTTACATATAAAACTTAACATTATTAAATAAAATCCATAGTAATATTTATTTTTTTAATATTTACAAGTTACATTTATAGATAATGTAATTACATTTTAAATTGAAAAATTTATATATTGCTAATTGTAATATGTAACTTAAGATTATTTTTATTTAAGTAGTAATTTTATAAATATAATATGTAAAAGGTTATCAAATATATATAACTTTTTTTATATCACGTAAAGAGATATACAAGTTATGTCTAAAACTTATATAAAATCAATAGCATTATGTAATTTTTTATATGTTTATTAATTACGTTTATGGATTATTTAGTTACATTTTGAATTGAAAAAATTTACATATTGATAATTGTAATATGTAATCTTAAATTATTTTTATATCAGTATGTAACTTTATCAATATAATATATAAAAGGTCATCAAACATATGTAATTTTTTTATATTACATAAAAAGATGTACAAGTCACATATAATATTTAATAATATTATATAAAATTTATAACAATATTTAATTTTTTTTCATATATTTACTAGCTACGTTTAGATATTATTAGTTACATTTTGAATCGAAAAAATTTACATATTGTTATTGTAATAGGTAATTTTAAATTATTTTTATATCTATATATAATTTTATAAATATAACATAGCATGTAAAAGGTTATGAAATTATATATAATTATTTTTATATTATATAAAAAATATATAATTTACTTATAAAATTTGATAATATTATATATAAAATTCATTGCAATATATATATATATATAAAATTTGAGTTGTTGAATATAGTGTTTCCAAGACAATGTAGAAATGACCTTGATTAAAGGCATGGAATAATGGACACAGTTGCAATTTATCGAGTAATTTATTAGCTGATGCTTCTCACAATTTATGCAGCTATAGCTAAGTGTATAGGGAAATTCTGCCTGAACCACAAAGAATTGTGCGGAACAGGAGCCTTCCTCCTTCAGTCCAAACTCTGGACGTCTCCATTAAATTTCCATGCTCCAATGATAGCCAGCCACCCACTGTAGTAGTCATTGTCATATACCAATGCGCATTCACGTGCTGTGAACTGCCTTGTCTTTGAACATTCTAATTAGATATGGTTTTGCTCCACCCACATATCACTAAATTGGTTCCAAATTAAGAAAATTAATAACATTAAACAACAGGAGAAACAAGTGCTCGAAAATTTTGGATTTAAAAAATTAAAACTTAATTATGATTCAGTATGATCACTGTTGTTATCCGATTCATGTTTGACTTTCTAAAATTGTTTCCAAAAATATAAAAATAAATCAAAATTTTGTATTTAAAAATATTAAAATAATCAAAATTTATATTTAATTTTGAAAAAAAAGTAATAAAATAATGTTAAACACAACTTAGAAGGCGATATTATTGATTGATGCGATGGAAGTGTTCTCTGTCACATTAAAGAACAAAAGAAACAAAGTGCAATTTATGTACAATCTTCTTCTGACCACAAAAAAAAAATAAATTATGTACAATCTTCAATATGTGGGTGCTACCCATGGACCAATCTCCTTATAAAAAAAGATTTTAATTTTTATTATATACGAGTATGATATTCTCCAATTAATTTTTTTTAGAATATTTCTCAAATTAATTTATATATAAATTGAGATTAAATTTTAATAATAATTTTAAAGATGAATTCCTTATATTGATCTATTGAATTTGAAAAAAAAAAATTAATTTTTTAAATGTTTGGCTCAACAATTGAATCCAAATACAAAATAGAGAAGCAATTCCCTCTTAACTCTATGTTTGAAAAATTATTTATAAAGGAAAGAAAACAAAATTTATTTTTTTTATTTATTTTCTTCTTCATGTTTAGAAAAAAAAAAGAAAATGAAAATAAATTTTATTTTTCATCCTCATATTAAGGAAAATAAATTTATTTTCACTCCTTTAATAAAAAGATATAATGATAAAAATATCAACTCATTATAATTTCCTTTAATTCTCATATTTTCTCTCTATTTTAGAGAGAAAAATAAAAATTAATTTTTCTTTTCTTATTTTTATTTCATTTTCAAATCATAAAAATTATAATTCTTTTTTATTTTTATTGTTTTCTCTTATTTTCTCTCGTTCCAAACGATGGGATTTTTAAGTCTTACGTGATATAGGGTTGGCATCTTGTCACTGCCAAGAACCATACCATTATATGCATTATTTTATGGGTCAAAATTTAAGGAGGGGTCTTTATCCTCCACTACCACCTTGGATCTTACTGTAGGTACACTTCTCTTTCTATGTCAAGGATTTCCTCAATTGTGGCTATTACGGGCCTTATGAATCAATTTGGTTAAGCCATCCACAGGGCCACACCGAATGGAGCCGCAAAATTGACCAAACTTCATTTCCATTGGTGATGAAGCCTGTGGTCCAGAATCTATAGTTGCTTTGGTTTGTTTACACTGCGTGGATGCCTTAAAGATTTTTATAGTTTTTAGGTTAGATCAATACAATTGAAAATTAATACGGAGAGGTTATTAAAATTCAAAACTGTGACCTGAGATTACATCAAATGGAACGCAAACTTATTCACCATATGATCTTTAACTATAGGTATATTACTATACATAGGAGGTCAATGCCATCCAATCCTTAATGATAGACGCTAAAACTTAGATTTGCTATTTTGGTTTTCTGTTAGCTAGCTGTAATTTATTGAACAATTTGATCTAAATGCTTTGCTAGAATAGACTTGTTAGTTTAATTAGTGCCTTAATTCTTTGCTCCTCTCTTTCTCTTCACAGCTAATTTATTCACCAAAAGTTCTATTAGTTTCCGTCTTCACCTCAAGCCCCTCTCTCGCTCCCTCATTTCCTTGAGCCCCTTAGGCAAAGGGATAAAAAAAGAGTATCCAAAATGGATGGTGCAATCTTGTGATCTTTGAACATCATTTCTTTCTTTCTTTCCCTTCTGGGGCTAAGGAAATATGGAGAAGAAAGGTGTTATATTGATGAATCGTTATGAGGTAGGGCGATTGCTTGGACAAGGGACTTTCGCTAAGGTGTACCATGCGCGAAACCTCCAATCTGGCCTAAGCGTCGCCATTAAGATCATTGATAAAGAGAAGGTTTCAAAGAGTGGTTTGATAGATCAAATCAAGAGAGAAATATCTGTTATGAGGCTTGTTAGACATCCCAATATTGTTCAACTATATGAAGTCATGGCAAGCAAGACCAAGATTTATTTTGCCATGGAATATGTTAAGGGTGGCGAGCTTTTCAACAAGGTTGTTAAAGGGAAACTACAAGAAAACATTGCTAGGAAATATTTTCAACAGTTGATTGGAGCTGTTGAATTTTGCCATAGTAGAGGTGTTTACCATAGAGATATCAAGCCCGAGAATCTCCTTCTTGATGAAAATGGTAACCTCAAGATTTCGGATTTCGGGTTGAGTGCATTTTGGGAATCGAGAAAGCAAGATGGCCTTCTCCACACAACTTGTGGAACTCCTGCTTATGTTGCTCCTGAAGTGATTCACAAGAGAGGATACGATGGTGCTAAGGCTGATATATGGTCTTGTGGAGTTGTTCTTTTTGTTCTTTTAGCAGGTTATCTTCCATTCAGCCATCCAAATCTTATGGAAATGTACAAGAAGATCGTCAAAGGGGAGTTCAGATGTCCTAACTGGATAAACCCAGAAGCTCGAAAGCTCCTTTCGAGGATTCTTGATCCCAATCCTAGTTCAAGAATCACCATGGCTAAGATAATGAGCAATTCTTGGTTTAAGAAGGGATACAAACAGGTTGAAGCCCCACCATCACCCCAAGGCCAAGCAAGATGCAGTTTGCTTAAGGATGTTCATGCTGCTTTCGATTCATCATCAACATCGGATAGCGAAAGCAATCCTGAAAAAGAAATAGCAGATGCAAGAAGTCCTATCAGGCCAACTAATTACAATGCCTTTGACATCATATCTCTATCAAAGGGATTTGATTTATCTGGATTGTTTGAAAAAGATAGTGCTCAAAGATTGGAGTCAAGATTCACTAGCACAAAACCAGCATCAGCTATTGTGTCGAAATTCGAAGAGATAGCAGTGATGCAGAGCTTTAGCTGTAACAAGAAAGATGGAACAGTGAAGTTGCAGGGGTGGAAAGAAGGAAGAAAAGGGCAACTCGCTATAGATGCTGAAATATTTGAAGTTACACCAGCTTTTTTTGTGGTGGAGTTGAAGAAAACATCAGGAGACACATTGGAGTATAAAGAATTCTGTGACCAGGGATTAAAGCCCTCTCTTAAAGATATAGTTTGGGCATGGCAAGGGAGTGAGCAGCAGCAGCAGCAGCAAGTATATCCAATTAATTAGTCATCACCATGCAAAGGGTTTTTTCTCTGGATTGGAAATTGGAGATGATTTTCTACAGTTTCCTCTTATCTGAAATGTATGTTGCAATTACCCTTGCTGGTTCAATTCTTTGTCTTTTCAGTTTTTCTTCTTGTTGTTTCCCTCCTCTGTTCATTTGTAAATTGAAGTTGTGCTCAAACAGAATAACAAATGAAAAGAATAATAAAAAAAAAAAAAACAACACTTTGTCCTTAACTATCACTGAAACTTTAATGGTGGGAATTTTGGAAAGAAGTTGGTAGGATAACTTTGATCGATCTCAATACAGAATCAGGTGCACAATCCAGGCCAATGAAATCGAAATCAAAATAGAATTGATGCATGCTATACAAATACTACACAAAGAGGTTCATCTAGTTCTGGGATCGTTATTGAAGAAATGCTGTCATTCTTGTAAGGCCAACTAACCTATATATGGGTTCCCAAGTTTTTATATATGGTTTATCCAAATACAGAATCCTAGATGCTAACTTGAAGGAACATACAAAATTTTTTAGTTATTACAAGTAGGCTATAGGTGGTTTATCATTAGTCCCAACCAAGCATAATATGCTTTTAAAGTTTAATCTAATAGGAGAAGTAAAAACGAGATGTAAAAAAATTGGTCCGTGATATTACTAGACTATATGCTAAAGGGTAAATGAAAACTTCAGAGCAGGATAATAACATCTATTTTATTAAAAAATTTATTATATGATTTAGGTGTGGATATATGCAGTTTATATTACACTAACAAATCCATGAAGTCTCTGTAAAATTATAAAAAAAATAATTGTCACAATCTTATAAGCACAGTCGTATTACACCTAAATCATTTAATAATTTATCCTCTTTTACAGTTTTGACTATAGAAAGGCACAATCTCATAAACATGATGCTAAGTTACTAATATATATTGTATATATATGTTTTATTGTATTATTATAATTAAAAGTTGAAAGTTGCCCTACTGGTAATCGATTCCTTATAACCCTCCGTATAAAAATTTTAATGTTCAAAGGTAGGTTTATGCTTCAAATAAACTTTCAGAAAGTAGGGCTAGTTCCTGATGAGGTCGAAGCTACCTGCTCTCAGGCATTAAATGATTCTTAATTCAAAAAAAAAAAAATGCAGATTTAACCAAAAAATTGCCAAATCTATTTAGGAGCTGGATTCATTTATCCTACTCACTACGGCGCCCCATAGAAGTTAGATGAATAGCTGACAGTTCTACAGAAGATATGAAAGGATTCAAGGCAAAACAATTCCAACTATCGTCATGCAGAATATCACGTACCCTGCTTACAGGAAGGATATTCAGATGGTATAGGAGACATTAACTGAAAATTTGGTAGGGAAGGTATCCGTGAATTTCTCCAGAGGAAGGTTATTCTGCCATCATTAATTTGCCCAAACTTCTTAGCTTTGAGGTTGGTATAGCTGCTGAAAGACTCCTTCATCCCCACGATGGCCTAGCTCCTAGAGAAGCATCCCAAAATGTACCATGAGGAAAGTATAAGGCTTTAAGCAAGTAAGCCCAAATATTATCGAGTTCATTTAAGAGTTTCCATGCTTGCTTAGCTAAAAGAGCAAGATTAAAATGGTGAAAATTCGTATAACCCAAGCCCTTTAGAGATTTAGTATTAGAGAGGGTGTTCCAACTGTCTAAATAGAATTTCTTGGCAGTTGTGTTTTAACACCTCTAAATTTTAGCTACCATAGCGTTCAGTTCATCGCAGCTAGATTTGAGTAAAAGGAAGCATGACATAATATAAGAAGGGAGAGCAGTAAGAACTAACCTTATCATAATATCTCGACATCTTAAACATAAGAATTTTTAGGTTTAAGTCTCAATCTTACTCTCAAATTTTTTCATGACATAATGAAAGGTCCTGCGTTGCTACTCTCCTAAAGAGCTGAAATACCAAGATATTTTTCCCCAACCATCATTTGCTTAACTCCTAAATATTTTTGAATCTGCTTTATACTCTCCTGAGAAATAGATTTTTCAACATAATTCTCCATCTAGAAAGGTAAACAACTGGCCTAAAGCTTGTTGGAATTGCATTAAAATAGCTATGACATTAACAATTTAATCAATGGAGGCTTTCAAAAATTAAAGAGTATCATCAACAAAAATGCGTGAAAACTCTTGAAGGGAGACGTAACATTTCTTTCCATAAAACTCATCAAAACTTGCTCAAAATATTTCAGACTCGTTTCTGCAATTTGGAAAAATTAATAAATGTGTTTTTACTTTAGAAACGCGTTTCTAAAGTAAAAACGCATTTTTTTCTATTATTAATTTTGATTATAAAATTTATATATAATTAATATTTATTTTTAAAAATATTTTGTTGATTTTTATCATCTTATTTATTTTTTATAATTAGTTATATTAATATTATTTTTTATATAATCTCATAATTAATTGTTTAAATATTTATTATGAATATATATATATAAGAAAAAATATTTATAAATATATCTTTATATTTTTTATATTTACATGTTTCTATATTTCATTTTCAATATTTTTACAAAATACCGTTTTTATGTATTTTTCATTTTTCAGTTTTTCGTTTTTGTGCTAGCTAGAGCATCAATGAATAACATATGAGAGAGAGAGGGGATATCGCTTATTTAGCTTAACTTCCTGAATTAATCTAAATGAGATGGCATGTTTGATATAAGCTGAAAATATATTAAATATAAAGAGGAAAAAAATGAGGGGATAAGATATCCTCTTGTTGGATGCGTTTAGAAGGAGTAAAAATTGTAATAGTTCCTCCATTAATAAGAATAGTATACAAGACAGTGGAGACACAATACATGATCAAATGAATGACATCTCTATAAAAACTCATTTTTTCTATAACAAATTTAAGAAAAGCCTAATTAACTCTATCATATGCCTTTGAAATGTCAAGCTTGAGTGTCGTCTTAGCATTTTATTTTGGCCAGATGAGGGCCCACTGATGGCATGTAAAAATTCATGGGCTACTAGAATATGATAAATTATGCAATGTACTTATGATCATGATATTTTACATGTCATTTAGTGATACATTATATTTTGAGTGTTGTTTTGAAAAATTTACATGTGTGAATTTTTCAATTCATTGACTACTATTAACAGATATTAACGAGGTTTTATATTTCAATTTCGTCTTTTGTTGTGATTTTGTCTTTGTGTTTCCATTATTTATTTCTTTGTTTTCCTTTTTGTTTGTTCATCTCTTATTTGAGTTTTTATTACTTGTGTTACTTTTTTTTTGCGATTTTTTTTCTTGTTCTTTGTTATTTGTTATTCGATTATCTATTTTTAGAATAAATTTATAATTTATACCAAATGAATCTACAATTTACAAGAAATAAACTTACAGTTTATTCATAATTAATCTACAGTTTATAAAAAATGAATCTTCACTTTATAAAAAAAAATACTTACTAATTACTGATATGAATCTACAATTTATAAAAAATGAATTTGTACGATACAAAAAATGAATCTATATTTTATAAAAAAATGAATTTATAGTCTACATTAAATCCTTAAAATCATTATGTAGAAGTTTGGATAACAAATGAATATATAGTTTATTATTAATTAACCTGCACTAATTAAAATAAATTTATAGTTTAAAAAAATCAATCTATAATTTACAAAAAAAGAATCAATAGTTTATAAAAAATGAATTTATAGGCAAAATACTAATAAACCTGTAAGCATATTATAATAAATGTGCAGGAGATGCACGTTGTTTTTGTTTGTTAACTGAGTGTAATAGACGTTAATATATTAAGATGAGAAAAAATGTTTTTTTTTTCACATGTGATAGACCCCGGTTGATATTACTATATGGACAAGAGTGTATGATATACAAACTCTTAGAATATTGTCCTAAATGTGCTTATTCGGAACAAACGCAGAATGAGTACAGGCTTATAGGTCTATATGATCAAGAGATATCGGATTACGCACCTTAGAAAGCAAAACAATATAAGGAATTTAGCGTTGAACTTCATGGCATACCCCTCTGTAATCACATTCCAAAATTTCTGGTAGAAGGTGACAGAATATCCATCAGGACCTGAGGCATTCAATCTTCCCATTTCAAAAATTGTTGTTTTAACTTCCTCAACTGTTACTGGTTTTAAAGACTCTCATTGACTGCAGATCACTCTAATTATTGACTGAACAAACAAGAAGCAAATAATAATAATAATAGTAAAGTATAAATTCATCTACAATATGAAGACAAAAAAAAAATTTTTTAAAAAAAACCACAGAATACATTGCTCTCCATTTTTAGTCTTTACTGGAAAAAGAACTGACCTATCAAACAGCCCTTCCCTTTTAAAATAACAATGGATGTTCACAGACCCAATTCACAAAAACAAATGGTCCATGAAATGTCAATATTCTTCCTAATGTGCAAACAAACGAAAACAAACATGTGCATTATTCTATTTTTAAGTTTTAAATATTTTTCACATTATTTGTATATTTTCTTCATTCTTTTAAAAATAATTTGATAATAAATTAATTAAACTGATTAAATTGAAAATCAATTAATACATTAATCTAATCTCTAATAAATATTGAGTAGAATCATAGCCTCGACATGAGAGACAACAAATGCCACTAACGAGGATCTACCGTTAAGAGGAAGTGTTTGGTTTTTAATTCTAGATTTTGAAAGAGAAATTGTTTGGGACCTGAAGGGAGAAAAAAAAAAATGAATACCAAAGAGGAGCTGTTGTCAGTAATTTTAAAATTAAATTAGACATTGAATTGATTATTCTTATTATATTTACTTTAATTAATTTGATATAATAAATATTAAAATATTTTAAAATAAAAAATAGTATAGTATGATTAACATTCAAAATTTTTAATAAAACAATACAATTTAAAAGAAAATAAAATTTTTATAAAATAATGTAATATTGACTTAAATCAACTTAATTTGATTTATTGGATTTTCGATTTAGATTGATTTTAGTAGATTTTAACTTTTTCAAAGATTTAGATTTTGATCTCTACTTAAACTGATCAATTTATTAATTTTAATTTTATGGGTTTAATTTAATTTTAAAAATATTTATT